>CAJQUW010007560.1:0-24519 GCA_907163375.1 Prostheceraeus crozeri
GTTTTGGTGTGTAGCGCCCAAACGAAGCATCGGATGAGAAAACGGAGGCCAGATTCGGAATCTACGTGAAATTTTGGGTTAGGAAGGATGTTTCCAGCGAAATCGGAGAGAAAAAATTTTCGCTGACGTCCCCCCCCTCTGGACAGCTCGCTTCGATTTTGGCTTCCAGTGGACGGATTTAGACGTGCCATAGCTCGTTTGAAAGCTAAGAGTGAGACAAACTCACTGAAACAAACGGCTTGTTCATATCTGTCTTCGTTTGGATGTGAGACGCCATTTAAAGTTTTGGGATATTGGCGAAAAACGACAGAGTTAGAATTTGGGACGTTTTGGGCTGTAGCTTCAAAACGAAGCATCGGATTGGAAAACGGATTTCAGATTTGGAATCAGCGTGAAATTCTCTATCTGTATGGTGAGTTTCAAGTCAATCGGAGAGAAAAAATTTTCAACATTTTTCGAAAAAACGACAGAGTTAGAATTTGGGACGTTTTGGTGTGTAGCGCCCAAACGAAGCATCGATGAGAAAACGGAGCCAGATTCGGAATCTACGTGAAATTTTGGGTTAGGAAGGATGTTTTCCAGCGAAATCGGAGAGAAAAAATTTTCACTGACGTCCCCCCCCCTCTGGACAGCTTGCTTCGATTTTGGCTTCCAGTGGACGGATTTTGTCGTGCGATAGCTCGTTTGAAAGCTAAGAGTGAGACAAATTCAGTGAAACAATCGGCTTGTTCCTATCTGTCTTCGTTCAAAAGTTAGAGCGGTTACAAGATTTTAGGTCGGAGCTCGCTCACCTGAAAAAATCCTAAGTGTCAGAGTGGCTTTGTATGGGTAAAAATTTGAAAATTTTCCAAAGTGTGGAATTTCGACCTGGGACCGTCACCAAAACATTTTTCATCAAATTTTGAAATTTCACTGACGTCCCCCCCCCCCTCTGGACAGCTTGCTTCGATTTTGGCTTCCAGTGGACGGATTTTGTCGTGCGATAGCTCGTTTGAAAGCTAAGAGTGAGACAAATTCAGTGAAACAATCGGCTTGTTCCTATCTGTCTTCGTTCAAAAGTTAGAGCGGTTACAAGATTTTAGGTCGGAGCTCGCTCACCTGAAAAAATCCTAAGTGTCAGAGTGGCTTTGTATGGGTAAAATTTGAAAATTTTCCAAAGTGTGGAATTTCGACCTGGGACCGTCACCAAAACATTTTTCATCAAATTTTGAAATTTCACTGACGTCCCCCCCCCTCTGGACAGCTTGCTTCGATTTTGGCTTCCAGTGGACGGATTTTGTCGTGCGATAGCTCGTTTGAAAGCTAAGAGTGAGACAAATTCAGTGAAACAATCGGCTTGTTCCTATCTGTCTTCGTTCAAAAGTTAGAGCGGTTACAAGATTTTAGGTCGGAGCTCGCTCACCTGAAAAAATCCTAAGTGTCAGAGTGGCTTTGTATGGGTAAAAATTTGAAAATTTTCCAAAGTGTGGAATTTCGACCTGGGACCGTCACCAAAACATTTTTCATCAAATTTTGAAATTTCACTGACGTCCCCCCCCCCCTCTGGACAGCTTGCTTCGATTTTGGCTTCCAGTGGACGGATTTTGTCGTGCGATAGCTCGTTTGAAAGCTAAGAGTGAGACAAATTCAGTGAAACAATCGGCTTGTTCCTATCTGTCTTCGTTCAAAAGTTAGAGCGGTTACAAGATTTTAGGTCGGAGCTCGCTCACCTGAAAAAATCCTAAGTGTCAGAGTGGCTTTGTATGGGTAAAAATTTGAAAATTTTCCAAAGTGTGGAATTTCGACCTGGGACCGTCACCAAAACATTTTTCATCAAATTTTGAAATTTCACTGACGTCCCCCCCCCCTCTGGACAGCTTGCTTCGATTTTGGCTTCCAGTGGACGGATTTTGTCGTGCGATAGCTCGTTTGAAAGCTAAGAGTGAGACAAATTCAGTGAAACAATCGGCTTGTTCCTATCTGTCTTCGTTCAAAAGTTAGAGCGGTTACAAGATTTTAGGTCGGAGCTCGCTCACCTGAAAAAATCCTAAGTGTCAGAGTGGCTTTGTATGGGTAAAAATTTGAAAATTTTCCAAAGTGTGGAATTTCGACCTGGGACCGTCACCAAAACATTTTTCATCAAATTTTGAAATTTCACTGACGTCCCCCCCCCTCTGGACAGCTTGCTTCGATTTTGGCTTCCAGTGGACGGATTTTGTCGTGCGATAGCTCGTTTGAAAGCTAAGAGTGAGACAAATTCAGTGAAACAATCGGCTTGTTCCTATCTGTCTTCGTTCAAAAGTTAGAGCGGTTACAAGATTTTAGGTCGGAGCTCGCTCACCTGAAAAAATCCTAAGTGTCAGAGTGGCTTTGTATGGGTAAAAATTTGAAAATTTTCCAAAGTGTGGAATTTCGACCTGGGACCGTCACCAAAACATTTTTCATCAAATTTTGAAATTTCACTGACGTCCCCCCCCCTCTGGACAGCTTGCTTCGATTTTGGCTTCCAGTGGACGGATTTTGTCGTGCGATAGCTCGTTTGAAAGCTAAGAGTGAGACAAATTCAGTGAAACAATCGGCTTGTTCCTATCTGTCTTCGTTCAAAAGTTAGAGCGGTTACAAGATTTTAGGTCGGAGCTCGCTCACCTGAAAAAATCCTAAGTGTCAGAGTGGCTTTGTATGGGTAAAAATTTGAAAATTTTCCAAAGTGTGGAATTTCGACCTGGGACCGTCACCAAAACATTTTTCATCAAATTTTGAAATTTCACTGACGTCCCCCCCCCTCTGGACAGCTTGCTTCGATTTTGGCTTCCAGTGGACGGATTTTGTCGTGCGATAGCTCGTTTGAAAGCTAAGAGTGAGACAAATTCAGTGAAACAATCGGCTTGTTCCTATCTGTCTTCGTTCAAAAGTTAGAGCGGTTACAAGATTTTAGGTCGGAGCTCGCTCACCTGAAAAAATCCTAAGTGTCAGAGTGGCTTTGTATGGGTAAAAATTTGAAAATTTTCCAAAGTGTGGAATTTCGACCTGGGACCGTCACCAAAACATTTTTCATCAAATTTTGAAATTTCACTGACGTCCCCCCCCCCTCTGGACAGCTTGCTTCGATTTTGGCTTCCAGTGGACGGATTTTGTCGTGCGATAGCTCGTTTGAAAGCTAAGAGTGAGACAAATTCAGTGAAACAATCGGCTTGTTCCTATCTGTCTTCGTTCAAAAGTTAGAGCGGTTACAAGATTTTAGGTCGGAGCTCGCTCACCTGAAAAAATCCTAAGTGTCAGAGTGGCTTTGTATGGGTAAAAATTTGAAAATTTTCCAAAGTGTGGAATTTCGACCTGGGACCGTCACCAAAACATTTTTCATCAAATTTTGAAATTTCACTGACGTCCCCCCCCCTCTGGACAGCTTGCTTCGATTTTGGCTTCCAGTGGACGGATTTTGTCGTGCGATAGCTCGTTTGAAAGCTAAGAGTGAGACAAATTCAGTGAAACAATCGGCTTGTTCCTATCTGTCTTCGTTCAAAAGTTAGAGCGGTTACAAGATTTTAGGTCGGAGCTCGCTCACCTGAAAAAATCCTAAGTGTCAGAGTGGCTTTGTATGGGTAAAAATTTGAAAATTTTCCAAAGTGTGGAATTTCGACCTGGGACCGTCACCAAAACATTTTTCATCAAATTTTGAAATTTCACTGACGTCCCCCCCCCCTCTTATCGATTGCATATTCACAGGGTATATAAGAACGGGATCGGGAGAGGAATTTCACTAAGTTGAGAAACTGACTACAGGTAAGTCGTTTCTCTTGAGGTCCGATATCGGACTTCTGACTTTACATTGCTGATATCAGCTAAGGTGTCAGACTTATAGGTTAGTCAGTATAGCATGACTGACCATTTGATGATAGTAGGCCGAAATCTTCAAACGGCTATAACTTTGCTTCTACAAGTCCTTTAGACTTGATTCAAAAAACATTCGACAGCGTTTGCTATGCTGAAGGTGACAGACTACTTATAAACGTTTTATGAGTAGTACTAAAATACTGAAAAATTTAAATTCATATTTAATGATAATAATTAAAGTTTTTGAATAAAAAGCAGTCGTTTATGAGTCTCTGTGACTTGGGTCGTTTCCTCTTGTAAATAACTCCACCGGTTTTCATGTCAAAACTGGGGCCCGGATACCAACACAGTGATATGACGCACGCTCTGTCCGATCGAGGTTGGATTTGTGGGTCGAGGCCTTGGAGCTGGGATAAGATCCCCTCTGAGTAATGCCTGTAACGGATTCAAGAGCTTAACACCCAAACGGTTGCTGACTTGCTATCAAATGTTTGGTGACTTAGTCTTTCAATGCATATCAGCAAGTAGTATCCTATAAACACTTGCTATCAAATTTTACTCTATCTTTACAGAATTATCATGACGAAAGCGAGTAACGCCAAGATGCTAGTGGGCAAGTGCAGTTGTGGCAAGATTGCTAGAGGTAGCGAACTCAAGAAACATTTAAAAGAAAAAGAGGGGACGATGGGCCATGAGAGGAAAGTGATGTTGAGGTTGTGTGTGTCTTGTCGGAAATGTGTGATGGGGGATGAGAAGGAATTTATGAAGGCGCATTTGCAGTGTGAGAGTGGGAACATCGGAGAGAAGGGGTTCAAGGCATGGTTTGAGGGAGAGTTGTTGGAGAGGGAAGAGGTGACAAAGGCGGTGGCAGCGATACAGGACGTGATTGGGGAGAAAGTGGTGAGGAATGCGAGTGAGGGGAGTTCGAGTGATGGGAGTTCGAATGAGGAAGTTGAGTTGAGAGCGAATATGAAGAAGAAGGATGATGTTGATTTGGATGCGGTGATGGAAGATTTGTTTGGGGACATAGCGGATTTGAAGGAAGAGTGGGAGGGGGAGGAAGTGGCTAAGCCGATGGCAGCGTCATCGCCACGGCAGCAAGAGGCGTATGACACGGAGGTATTTGTGAGAATGAAGGATCGTGTGATGGCTTTGGAAAGTAATAATAGAAAAGTTTTGAAGGAGAATGAAGAGCTGAAGGTGAAGGTTGAGGGGTATAGGGCAACAAGGGAAGAGTTGGAGAGCTTGAGAAAGAAGGAGAAGGAATGGATGGCGGAAAGGAGCGAGTTGATGAGGAAGGCAGGTTTGGTGGAGAGTTTGCAGGCGAGTGTGTCGAGGAAGGATGAAGAGATAGAGCGGATGCGAAGCGTGGTGAAGGAGACGGAGGAGGTGAAGGTTATTAATAAGAGGTTGACGGGTGAAGTGGAGCGACTGCATGAGCGTTTGAAGTGTCGAAAAAGGAGAGTGTATGAAGTCCATCTTCCCCTCTTTGAGAACAATGTGTGCGACGCCCCAACCATCACGGATGATCCCAACGTAACACAGCAGTGTTATGAGGGCGACGGAGTCCGATGTCTCCACATGAGTATGGACGTTACCGGCCAGCTTGAAGACTTCGTCGTCCGAAAAGTTCGGAAGAAAGTTCCCAGTAAGCTTCCTCAACATGATCATTTTTGTAGCTCATCTAATCTCCTATTCTTTTTCTTTCAGAGTTTTTGCAGAAGTGAGAGGAGTGTCGGTGGACGGAGAACGACCCATGGGCTCTTTTAAGGGCCAACCTTCTAATGCAGCTAAAGCGGTCCCAAGCCCGCCACATATCCTCGGATATGGAATGCAGAGGGGAAGAAAAATAATGAATGGAATGAAATGGGAGGACACTCACGCGCCACACGCAACATAACACACTTCTCTCTTCCGTAGTCTAACAAGCTCTTTACACATGGATCGCAGTCGATTGCTATCCCTGTATCAGAAGTGTAAGCTATCTTAATTTTATTTGATACTATTTCATCTATCATCATCGTCCATATGAAATGTTTTAAGATTTACAAGTTAGACTAAGCGTGCTACTATTTCCAAATGAAAATGTATACATGGTTAAATCATCCACTTAACCCCATCCGTAGTCTAACAAGCTCTTTACACATGGATCGCAGTCGATTGCTATCCCTGTATCAGAAGTGTAAGCTATCTTAATTTTATTTGACACTATTTCATCTATCATCATCGTCCATATGAAATGTTTTAAGATTTACAAGTTAGACTAAGCGTGCTACTATTTCCAAATGAAAATGTATACATGGTTAAATCATCCACTTAACCCCATCCGTAGTCTAACAAGCTCTTTACACATGGATCGCAGTCGATTGCTATCCCTGTATCAGAAGTGTAAGCTATCTTAATTTTATTTGACACTATTTCATCTATCATCATCGTCCATATGAAATGTTTTAAGATTTACAAGTTAGACTAAGCGTGCTACTATTTCCAAATGAAAATGTATACATGGTTAAATCATCCACTGAAGCCCCATTCAAGTACGTCAGTATGAAAGCAAAGATAATACGAAATAAAAATTTATTATGGCATGTATTTCAAAAGGTCTTCATCGTCAATATCGTCCCAGAGTCTGGCTTCACATAGATAACAAAAACAGTTCAGTTGCTTTAATCGTTCTTCCACTGCGAGCCTCACTTTATCAATATACTCCCACTCTGCCATAGTTCGTGGCTGGGAGTTAGGGGTGTACCACTCCCATAATTGGTGGAGGAATTTCGTGCTGTTGATCTCCATCACATCGTCAGTATCGTACTGGAGATACTTCCACCTCACGCCTGTTAAGTCGGGACACTCCTTCTCACATACACTCTCCTCTTCCTCATCCGCTGGTAATGATAACTTCCTGATATTGTCCAGTTGGTACACCTTCTCCACCTTCGCCTTTCTTGGAGCGTTTGGTGTAACGAGCGCCTTTGGTGTTGAGCATGGAGAAGAGAATTTTGTGTTTGATGTTGTCGGAGGGCTTGTCATGTTGACTGTGAATAATGACTTTGAAATGTTTTCTAATTCTTAAGTATCAACAAGCAACCAATCAGAATGAACATCCAATGAATGAAGAGAATGAAAGTATATAAGCAAAGTGACATCCGTATCATTTCACTCTGTCTTTGAGACGCATAAGTGAACTGTTGTCTAGCGAATTCTGTATTTGAGGCGTACAAGTGAACTGCTCTTTAGTGAATTCCAAATTTGAGTGAAGTCTCTATCTTGTTCAAGTATCAAGCTTAAACATAATTTCGTTCAAATGGTAAGTTGAAAATTTCCTCTCTCATCTCCCTCAAACGTGTGGCTAATAGCATCTTCCTCAATTTCAGGCATCAACTTCATCACCAACACCCTCCCTTCTCGAGGAAAGTTTAGAGTTGTTGAGTCAAGGTAGGTTGTAACAATATACTGACACTTGAACAGAGATGAAAGAATGATTTCTCTTTCAGGTGATACCAGTTCCATCTCGTGCGAGTCCATATCAACATTGTCGCGGGAATGCGACGATCGGCAATGTGCTGACTGTGGACACATCTTCACGAGGAAGCGTGATCTCACCCGACACATCAAGCGAGGTGTTTGTCAACCTAAGCCGGCATCAATCTCCGAAGGTAGGGATGATTCTGTTAACGATGTCTCCTTTTCTTGCGACTTGTGCGCTCAGTCTTTCGAGACACGTTTTGAACTATCTTCGCACAGACTTCAACATACACACGCGAACGATACCTACACCAACGGTACCTCCTCTATCCGACTCACTGAAGTGTCCATAAATAATTTAGTGAGGAACTACCAGATGGACTCCTCAGAAACCATTGCTAACTTTGAGGAATGGTTTCATCAAAATTCATCATTGATAGAAGCGCTCTTCAACAATTTAGACAATTTTAGGATGAAGGCGCTCATCTATCTTAAAATAAAATATGTAAAAATCGACCACCATACTGGACAAATAATAGAGAGGTTGGAGTTTCACATACCCTCCTCTCCTGCAACCGAAGTTGTAGACTGTGAGTCTTGGATAAATTTTCATATCCAAGGGTTAAAATTAAATATAGATAAATTTAACGAGCGTGATAGTGGACTCGTTTTTGATGGTATTGAGACCGCCATGATTAAAATCAGTTTATTAGGAAATCATAGTGGTCGAGGCTCCTTTAAACTTCCGAAAAATTTAAGAAATAAAGCAGCAGTCATTTCTGTAGATTGCGAATCGCAATGTTTTAAGTATGCCGTCCTCTCCATTCTCCACTATAATGATGTGCAGAATAGTCGATACCGCAAGAGTAAGTATCAACAGTGGGAGAATGAATTAAACTTCGATGACTGTAATAGTGACGATATGAAAATTAAAGATATAGAAAAATTTGAAAAATTGAACAACATCAAAATAGTTCTCCATGTTTGGGAAAAAGGATTGAAGGGTGTGCGCTACAACTCGCGTTCGAGTTGTTATGAACGTACAGTAAACCTGTTATTAGTAAAACAGGATGATAGTGAGGAATGGCACTACTGCGGTATTCCCAAAATCTCTCGCTTATACCACCACTTAGAAAACTCTAGTAGAGAGTTATATTACTGCGACAGATGTATTCGCCACTTTAGGAGGAAAACTAAATTTGAAACTCATTACGAATGGTGTAAGCGAGGTAAACTGCAAATGGAGCGCATGCCCAAAGATAAGGAGTTTTCATATAGAGAGAATGGTGATGAATTAAGTCCTCTTCGTGTCATCTATGCTGACATCGAATGTTATATCGATGATAACATCCATCGACCAGCAGCCATTTCCTGCTATGAAGTATGGCATGATCACTTTAGGGGTAGGCAAAATAAAATGCGCGTCTGGCAAGGTGAGGATTGTATTTACCAATTCCTACAATTCCTCGAACAGGCTGTAAAATTTCAACAAAAACATGATGGTGAACTCTATCGCAGATCATTGCATATGACAGCAGATGATCAAGCAAAATTTGATAGTTGCAACATTTGCCCCAAATGTAGGAAAACATTTGACGATGATAAGATTAAGAAAGTGCGCGACCATGATCACATCACTGCTAAATTTAGAAACGCACTCTGTTCAAAATGCAATTTTTCACTTAGGATGAAACGGCGTACATTACCCGTCATTTTCCATAATTTCAAGGGCTACGACAGCCATATGATAATAAAAGGAGGTTTAGGTCAAATGAAAGAGTGGAAGCTTGATGTAATAGCGCAAACGAGAGAGAAGTTTATGGCCATGACAGCAAAAGTGCCTGTCGATAAAACTAAAGAAAATAAGACGGTCTATTTTGATATAAAATTTTTAGATTCCTACCAATTTATGACTGCTTCACTGGCCTCTCTCGTGCAAAATCTAAAGTCTCTTCCACTAACACAAAATCTTAAGAAACAATACCCAAATCTAACCGATGAAGTCATCACACGGAAAGGAGTCTTTCCATATGCATATTTTGATGCGATTAGTAAACTCGGCGAGACTTCTCTTCCGCCCATAGATAAATTTAAAAATGATTTGACCGGCGCAGAATGTAAGACCGAAGATTATGATCATGCACAAGATGCATGGATAAAATTTGACTGCCATACATTTGGCGAATATATGATTGCCTACCTTAAGTTAGATGTATTTTTGCTGGCTGATGTATTTCAGGAGTTTCGACGAGTGGCATTAGAAGAAGATAAGTTAGATCCCGTCCACTTTGTCAGTCTGCCAGCCATGTCATTTAAGTCTGCTTTTAAAATGACTGGTGAGACCATTCATCTCTTACAAGATCCAGAGATGTATAATTTATTTGAGCGAGGAATTCGCGGTGGTCTCACATTTGTAAATAAACATAGGTTAAAATCTGAAACAGTAGGCAATGACCAGACTCATCTGAAGTATTATGACCAAAATAATTTGTATGGTAGTTCATTATCCAAACCGCTACCTCACTCTGAGTTTAGCTGGTTAGATGATAGTGATATTCAACATTTCTCCAACCCTTCTAACATACTAGCAATTCCAGATGAAGGTGATTGGGGATATTATTTTGAGATAGATCTAATCTATCCAAATAATATTAAACATAAAACCGTAGATTTTCCACTCGCACCCGAATCAGGTGAAGTGAGTAAAGATATGTTTTCCGACTTTATGAAACAATTTCATAAAGATTTAGAATCATGTGGACAACCCGACTATAAGCCTTGTCGCAAACTTTTACTCACCCAGTATGATAAAGAAAACTATCTAGTCCACTTTAGCATCTTAAAATTTTATTTAGAAATGGGTATGATTTTAAAAAGAGTTCACCGCATTATTAAATTTAGACAGAAAGCCTTCCTCAAGCCATATATTGATAGCAACAGCCAGAAACGTGCACTAGCCCAAAATAACTTTGAAAAAGATTTTTATAAATATAAGAACAACAGTCTATTTGGTAAGACGATGGAGGATGTTAGAAAGCGCGTAAACTACAAACTAGTTAATGATGATCAAAAGTATCACAAATTGACCTCATCACCTCTATTCATCGATAGAGACATTATCGATGAGGACCTTATAGGTGTTAAAATGATAAAATCTGAAGTTGAGTTGTGCAAACCCATCTATATTGGTCAAGCTGTACTAGATTATTCTAAGCTTGAAATGTACCAACTCTTTTATAAAATACTAAAACCATGTCCTCTCGTAAAAGAGGTTCGTTTGTTGGGTGGTGATACAGATAGTTTCTTCTTAGGTATTACCACTCAAAAAGATTTAAATTTCAATGAAGTAGGAAAATCTTTGGAAAGATATTTTGATACATCAAATTATCCTGCTGATCATCCACTCTACTCCATCAAAAATAAGGCAAAACTTGGCTGCTTTAAGGATGAGACAGCAGGGAAGGAAATAGATGAAATGATTCTCCTCCGTCCAAAAATGTATTCTATGAAATTAAAGGATAGTGATGATAGCATTAAGCGCGCTAAAGGCATATCAAAATCCATTGTGCAAAATATGAAACATAAGAATTTCAGGAAAGCCTATAGAAATAAAAATATAACGTTTGTCAATATGACAATCTTAAAATCTAAGTCGCATGAGATCAAAACTCATACTTTTAGGAAACGGGCGCTTTCAGCATGGGAGGATAAGAGGTGCTGGTTAGAACACAACATATCTCTTCCACATGGACATCCTGACACAAACATACCACCACCCAAAAGAATTAAACTCACACTACCACATTCAGGAGACGTCTTAGCATAATCATCCTTAACTTAGTATTTTGATGTTGATTTCTGTAGATAAACATTGTTGTTTTATGTATCGCATGAGATTGTTTTTTCCTTGTGAATATGTGTCCACATCTGTACATTCCCCATGTGATGACTTTTCCACTGAAAGACATTTTTCCTATCCCTGTATATTTCCACCCTTCACGAAGTAAAAAGACTTTTTGTATATAACAATGTTTATTGAAGTGCGCTCATGTATATATTTTCAGTGGATGTTGTATAAAGTCTGTTGCTTCACATTCATGTACATATTTCAATAAACATATCACAATGACTTCACTTTGTTTTCCGAAACACTAACGTTATGAGGGATTTAGTATCTTTCACATGGATGCACTCTTGTAAACCATTGGTAATTTTGATAGCAATAGAGGGTATAGTTTGTTTGACGACGGGATGATAGAAAATAGATTCAAACATCTTCTCGACTATTCCATATGAAGCGTCTTTATCATGAATGAAATCACGTAAAATGTATTCTTTTTTCTCACCAACAGAAATAGGTAGAATCAAATCACTTTGAATGTAAAGGTGCTGTTCATGTTTATCAAGTGTCATTGGTGTTTCTATACCAATCGTATGCGCAGCAGCAAACACTGTTTGTAGCATTGAAAAACCAAAGAGTTTTTTCAAATTTTTACTCAATTGACATTGAATGTCATCACCCAGTTTCAGAACAACGCGTTGATTTTCAATTGAAAACGAAATGTGGTGTGTCTTTGCATCATATTTACTTTTCATCACATGCTTCAACTTCTGTTGTATATAAGGATTTACTACATGAATGAAGCTTTCAACTGTATGATATAGACGCGGCATTATATTGATAGCAACTTTAGATTCTTCATAAGACTGGTAAATTTTCTTGATGCGATCGCCATAGATGTCCACCCACCATTCATCATTAACTGAATCAGCTTTAGTGTGATATTCATGAGAAGCATACACCACACCGCTTCCAATAATAGGTGTATAATGTCTTACAAAATGACGCAAGGTTGGAGAGAAATAAACTGTAAGTTTGTCATTATATTTCTGAATAACCAACTTATTTTTGTCCGCCATAATTTTCTCTCCATACTTCTTACCCACAGTCTCATTCCATCGTTTTACTAACTCAATAAGTGATAAAGGTTGAACACCACGCTTTTTCAAAATGATGCGTTCTTCGCATTCTACAACATCTTCATCAAATATTTTAAATCTATAATGAAATTTGTTGATTCGATTTGAATAAACTTTTCTAACATTTGCAGTAGCAATTGACGTTAGATGTAGTCCATGACCAAAACCAAGATGCGGATAGAATTCACTATCCAACCTCAGCGTAAGACCTTTAGTAAAAGAATGAAAGCGGAGGAACTGTCTCCCACTCCAATGATAGATAGTAAACTCATAAGCTTTCTGATTTTTATTCTTCATGATGGAAGTATTACCACTGTTGAATGCCTTAATAATTTTCTCATTCCCAAATGGCTCATAAGAATCTGATTTTATCTGAATCCATTCATAGTTCCACTTTCCATCTGATGTTAAATTGTATGGGAACTGAAATGCATTATTCATCGTTATTCCATCATGGGTGCGAGGAGTCAATATCATTTCTTCCAAATCATTCACATTCTGAATATTGCTATCATAGCAAATACTAGAAACGCCAACCTCCCATTCACCTTCTAAATGCTTCTAAATGGTTTATTTTTGGGAAATTTATTCATAGAAGCATTACTGGGCAAGTAGATTAGAAACGAGTCCTTATTTTCACTTTCCATATTATTCACATTGGAAAAATATATTAGCATACGTTTGCATTAACTCTTCATTCGGAAATGGAGTGTAATACTTGTCACAGCATCTTTATGAAAAGGAATCAACGCACCAGCATCATCATAAATGGCAATATCAATTTGTGGGATGTAGTTTGATTTCAGCTTTGTATAATGCACTTTCTTGAAAGTATGCTCAGATAAAATACTGCAGCTTTTTGGCTGGTATGGTATCATTGCTAGCAATGGAGCTTCAACATCTCCCACACGTACATCTTCACCAATATTGGAATATATCTGAAAATAGTTAATACGACGCGATAGCGACATGTCTGCGCTAGCTTTGGTTACAGTACCACTTTTAAAGATATTTTGATCAAAACCCAAAATGTCCATTAGAGTTTTATCCATAATTAGTTCAATACCTTTTCCATTTATAGTGAGAGACAAAGTACCTTCTTTTTCAGAAAATGAAATATGTTGCTCATTAATCACTTCATTTAAATAATCTACAACCAATTTAACCGAAGTAATAATGCGAGGCATCAACACTCTTGTTTCATGTAAGAAACCACCAAAAGGCTCTACACACTTTCTGTATAAAGATACGGCCCATTCTGTATCAAATTGATTTGGCCTTTCACATGGTAAATGTTGCATATCAGATTTTCCATGAACAGCTGCAGAACGATGTCGTAAGAACTGATGAAAATCTTTTGAACAAACTAATACTAGATCATCATCATTTAATTTGCTTATTGCAATATGATTAGATGATTTGATATAAGTCAATGTTGCCACTTGTTTACCATCAACTCGAAGGAGATAATTAAATTTCTTCAATAATGTTTCAGGAGTCATGTTTGTCTTTCTTGGCTTAATCACAATCTTCTTCACCAACGTCTTCTCATTTCTTGGAATAAGATCTACATAATAAGCTTCCTCTCGATATATTAACTGTTTATGACCACTTATGTGGTAATTAACGTTAAAATTATCATAGCTTGTTAAGGCGCTAGCGAGGTAGCCTAAATCATTTCTTAAACTTGGACTTAAACCAACAATCCAATCTTTCTCAACTACATGATGTACATAATTATAATCATCATTGTGCGGAGTAAATTGGACAATATGTTTACACGCTTTATTCAAGAAATCATATATAAACTTTTTACATGATAAGAGATCTTTCTTTGACCACTGTGGAATGTATAATCGGCACCCCTTTTCACATTGATAAGCAGCTGTACGCCTCATATTAATAGTCATCACCTCATGATCAAAAGTATAGACACAGTTGCTATAAACAAGTTGAGTGACACCCACTTCCCAATTCCCATTTAGCTGTTGTGCATGATCAATGGGAGTAGAAAAGAGTGCGGCTCGATTACTAGTAAATCTCTTTGTAGCCGCATTGCTAAGCAAAATATGATAAAACGACATTTTTATATTGCTAATCTGCAACTTTGCATAACATCATGAAGACTTGGATTTTGGACTCTCTACAATATATCAGAGTTGATCGTGATGGAAACGTACATTTCAAAAATTCTCATGGTCATACATCAAGAGGAATTACATTAACATGGCGACAATTTGTCAACCTCAATGATATCATGAGGGATTTGGAATATTTTGAAACATTAAGATTCATCTCCTTGGGTGATCAAGTTTGGCTTCAACATTACAGAAATGAAATTCAAATCTACCATTCTCATTCCGCAAACTGTTTCTCATTTCGCAAATACAATTGGGAGAAGTATAGAAGATACATACATCGCTCCATCATGACATTTATTCGTCGTGAGTTCATCGCCCTACTATGCAAATCTTAATCAGATATGATTACCACGCACCATGAGTTGGAAATTAGATTCCCTACAACGTATTGAAACGGATCATGATCGAAACGTCTATTTCAAAGATTCAACTGGAAATGTGAGAAGAGAGTTTGCTTTATCTTATCGTCATTTTCAATCTCTACATCATATCATGAAGGACTTGAAATACTTCTATATGAAAAGACATTCACGTATTGGAAATCGCATCTGGCTGCGCGTCAACAATCGGCGAATTCAACTCTATCATTCCCAACTTCATACTAACTTCACATTTCATCAAGGTAGTTGGGAAAAGTATAAAAGGAAGGTACATCGCTCAATTTACTCATTCTTTCATCATGAAGCGCCATCGCTACACCATCGTCAACATTCTCCGTCGCTTCAGACTCTACACCAAAATCGATCTCACAACATTACGCCAACAGCTTCCAAACAGCAAGTATTACCCGGGCCGTCCTCAAATGTTAGTGGTGAAGATGAACAATTCACGGAATCTTCAACTCTTCCCAAATGGGACTGTACAGATTCTCGGCGCCCTTTCTCATTCATCGGCGCAGTCAATGCGCTTAGAGCTACAAAGACTACTACGTCGGATATGGAAGAGGGAGAGGTGTGTGATGTCGAATCTGACTGTGGACAATATGGTGATCTCTACTCAATTGAGTGACAGTCTATCATTTTTGAAGATTCGTACCAGCAGTTACAGTTTGTGTTATGAACCCGAACTTTTTCCTGCAGCTCTCATTAGTTGTTGGTTGCCTGTGCATGTGGCAATCTTTCATAATAGTAAAGTGATCATTACTGGACTAAAATCTCATGAACAAGCAAATATGATCCTAGACTATCTCATTGAGTATGTACGTACCCAGCGGATTGTAAAATAAAAAACAATTTTTCCAACATGATGTTTTTATTTCAAATCATGATAGAACTTACAAATCATTTTTTCATTAGAGGATGGATTACATGAAAAGTTTTGAATAATAGATGCAAATCGAGATACATGTAAACGTTTTAAGATGAAGTACAGTACAAAAGCACCACACGTTGATGAAAGTGGATGTTGTAGTATGCGTTCATTTCGCTGATATTGACGCGTATGTTTTCTCAACCACTGCTGTGTTGGTATATTTGGAGGTTGAGCAAGAGAGTCAAATAGTTCACCACGTCGGTCTTCTCCAATAAAGATCGCTTTCCAATGCTCACCGCCTAAATTCTGTGAATGAGTGTTTAGCACAATAAAGATGGGATAGTGATTTACTGCAGGTGGTAAGGTATCGAGTGAATAGACATTATCGAAAGCTTTCAACGTCGCTTCGTCTGCATTACGCTGCACTTTAGTCTTAATATCGTCAGCAGTCAACCAACTCATTAACGATTATACTGAAGAATCACGTCACGATACTTTGTAATTTCAATATTTGAATCGAAGACTGCATAAATTAATACATTGATCGTCTCAGGTAGTGTTCTTTTGAACGTCAAATCCAAACGAATATTATGAGGCACGTTCGCTTGACGATAGGGTGCACTAATATCGCTGTCAGCAGTTAAATCAAATGCATAAATAGTATATCCACTCTTAAACTCTTTCATAGTCAGTCCGTTGGTGTCATCCGTATTGTAAAAGCCAAAAACATCCATAAAATCAACATAACTGCGCATAAATTGATCTGAAGCAAAATCTGGTTTGTAGGGTGGACCAGGATGACTCACACCATTTACACGTAAAGCAATTTCACTTAACTGATTGTGTTTAAAATTGAAAGGATTCTTCTTTATATTACCATTAAATGCATCATTTTCAACCATTGCCACCATGAGGAGCTTCGGTGCTTCCGATGGAAAGAGGCCATCTTTCATGAAACTCTTTTGATCTTTCGGAATTGTAAAGGTGAGAAGCTTTGTATGCTGAATGGGGTAAATGGCATTTTGGCGGTTAAGGCCTTCAGCATGCCCTCTAATGACACTTGGATTCGGTACTACTCGACGAATGTAAAGTGCAATATCTTCCACATGAATTCTAAAATTGTCAACTTTAGCAAATGCATTCAGCGCAAATTCAGGCTTATTCAATGTCAGCTTGAGTCGCATGCTGGTATTACACAGTAAAAACTTTGACTGTCTAAAGAAGTCTAAATTCAGCGGACCATATAGCTGACATACTCTACTATCTTTAATCATAGCAGATCGCTTTACAAAGCCACTGTTTGTTTCAACATCAAATTTTCCTGCTTCATCTCTGTACCATCCCATGGCTTCCATATGACTTTTTTGTGCTGCTGGATGAAACTGTGATACATGATTGAAATATGATTTATAGGGATAATCGCTTTGACCACCTTCCACTTGCTGCTCTCCAATCGTTAGAGAAACATCACGAAGTAATGTAGTCAATGGTAAATTGTTCAGTCCAACTTTATGTGCATCGTCAATAGCAGTTCCATCTGCTTGCTGAATTCTAAACCTCAAATCAAGCATCGCATAACTCAAATCTATGTAGTCATCACTACCACCAGGAATAACAAATTCAATGGGGCCAGCATTCTCAGCTGTTCGAGGATGATAATCTACAATACTTGAACTAAGAATATCTGTCTGTATGGCTTGTTGATCGAACAAACAAAAACCGGAAGTTTTACACTCCATGATTAGAAGTTATAGCAGCGTCGTCGTTTAGCGCCTGATGAATGATTAGAGCCTCTGCGACGTTTGCGTGAATGCCTTTTGACTGAAGATCGCACCTTACCAGCTCCGCGATGTTTCCTCCTTCCTTTATTCATTCGTTTAGGTGATTTCTTTCCTTGAGTAACACCAGCAATGGTCTGCTTCAATGTTTTTAAACCGCGTTCCTTCCCACGATTCAACAAACTGCTCTTAAAACTTCTACCTCTGGAAAGATCACTAGCAACATCACCAGCAAAGCCAACGGCATTACTTAAAACATTTCGTTTTAAAGATCTACCGACATTGGATATGAGAGGTGCTACAACAGATTTCAGTGCACCAAGTATGCTACCTCCACGTTGGCGGCGAGCACCGATGTAAATTTGTCCTCCGCCACTTACATAGGAGGGTCGTGAATAAAATGAGGCAGTTGGATTCATAGCTCAAACCCTAAACATTGTTAGTTACAACTTTGCATGAATCACTGTCGATCACTTAGATGAAAGATGTCGGCACGACGCATCCAAGAGTTCATACTTGAAGGATAACCAGCCCATTTAACAAGACACCATTCTTCACCTTGCCGTTTTTTACATCGAATGATTTTCTCTACCAAATATGTTTCACTTTCAGTGACTACCTCAATCTCATCGCGGTAAAAGCTACCCTCAATTTCTTCATTATCGTAATCTTTCAACTTGTAGGTGGTCGGAGAGTCTTTTTGATTAATCCTTGATACTGTAAATACCTCCTCTGTCCAATTCGGAAGGTACCCTTTAGCAAAAACACTTTTCACTTTTGAGATACGAACTTTATCGCCAATTTTCACATCACTTTTCACATGAGTGCGTTTACGTTGGAATGATTCGCGCACTTTATCTACATTGTCAGCATTTACATCTACTGGTCTGAGTCCAATAGAACGATGGATAGAGTGATTGTAGGCATGGAGTGTATCTTGTAGAACCTTTGTCCAATTTTGTGTCAAGTTGGCAGTAAAATGTCGCCACAAGCGATTTTTTAATGTGCGATTAAAACGTTCAACGAGTGCAGCTTTATAAGCGCTCTTTACACTAAACAACTCAATGTCATGCCTCTCAAATAATCTTGTCACATGCTGATTTTCAAACTCTTTTCCTTGATCACTCTGAATTCTTTTTGGAATGCGACCTTCTCGAAAAATTGTTTGGAATGCTTTTGCTACTCCTTTCCCTTCTTTAGTTTTTAAAGGTTGAGCCCACGCATAACGCGAGAAAATATCAATGACGGTTAAAATAAAATTATTGCCCGAGTTATGTTTTGAAATGGAGGCAACATCGCACAAATCTGCTTGCCACTGTTCATCGATGTCATGAACAATATAATGGCGGGTGCGGTACTTCTTTTTCGCTTGTTTGTGGAGTGTATAGGTAGCCTGACCCTTTAACCATCGTTTCACTTGTGATTGTGGAAGACCACTCGCTTTTGATAATTTCTTGATAGATGCAAATCCTGCCGGATGTTTTACATCATAATAGATTGACTTCAAACGTTCAGTCGATGACGGCTGACTCTTTTTCCTCCTTCTCATCTTTTTTCTTTCTTGCCTTTCTACATTTACAACAACTGCAGCATTTAGCTTTAGCGGTTTTGCGATCGTGTTCACATTGCTTAGGGGTTTCATTATGAGAGCTGGCGCAGCAAGTGCAAGTGACAACGACATTCACCTCTGGCGGCTCATTACATGGCAAGCAACACATCTGCTTCATATTAATAGTCTGAGAACATGTATTTCCTAGGAGGAGCTGTTTTACGTTTTCCTTTTACCAGTTTTAGTGGCGATGTAGATCTACGTCGAGTTCTTCCTCTTGTTTGCTTAGTGAGTGTGGGAGGGGATGTAGCAGGTGACGTCTTAAACCAATTTGTTGGCATTTTCATCGCCTGAAGCATTGGAGTAGTAGCCACTGTTGAATCAAGTTCTTTCAATGTCTCATTATTTAAAGCAAATTTTGGCACATTATGCTTTTTCAATAGTTTAAGAAAGTATGACCAACCAGGTGGAACATAGCCCTGACGGCGCTTTCTACGTGTCGCATACTGAATCAAGTCTTCATAACGTGAAGCATCAATCACTTTATTTTCATCTGTAATGATTTCTCCTCTATCATTTACATTGAGATGGGGTTCAATACTGTTGAAAAGAGATATGGCATGTGCGCGAGATGCTAAAGGTGTAGCAGTCGATACAGAGTCACGCATCTTATTCTTCAAGTTTTTCAATTGCTCAACAGTTTCCGATTGTAATAATACAGCACGATGTGGATCTTTGATGTGAACATTTTGCTGATAATCTATTTCTTTCCTATACATTTGATTTGCAAGAGGTTGCTTTACTTGCTGCATGGCAGTCAATTGTACATATTCATCCTGAGGAATAACAATCATGCGAGAATAAGAACTCATAGTTTGTAGATAATCATGGGAGTTTTCAAAATATCACTTCGAAATCTAAATTCTTCCGGACACTCTTGCGTAAAGTCAATGAATAAGTAACCGTATGGTTTTTCAGTAGCTGCTTGAAAAATTTCAATTAAGGCTTTTGATCCTCTGGGTGCAACTTGTCGCGCTAAAATTTCAAATTGACTTTTATCTCGCGGATTCTTGAAAATAGCATAATAGTGTGTATTCAGGTTTCGTGTACGAGCTTCTTTTCCATCAGGAAACAAATTTTGTGTAATATAGATGATAAAACACCTTTTATGGTGTGCTGCGCGAGTGAACATATCTGTAACATCTTTTGAATTCTTACTTTCTTTTAATAAATCATCCAATACAACAACATCATTAGACTGAAGTTTATCCACTGGAATAATTCCTTCATGTCGAATAAAGTTGCGACTTTGCAATTCCTGAAACAGCGACGGTTGATAAATACCATAACACCAAATCACTCGATTGATAGGTTCCTTAAACAACTCCCTTCTTTTATCCAATAAATTCAGCGTGAAAACAGTTTTACCTGCATGAGATGGACCTGATACAGTCAGAACTTTATCACATTGAAGTCTGAAATCCATTTTATTACTTTGAGACTCAACATTTGCATAATTAACGCTTAGAGCCAAAGATATTTCCCAATAGGTTGCCCACGGCAGGAGCTATCATTGGAAGTATTGCTGAAAGGAAACCGCCCTTTTGTGTTAGAGTTTTCCTCTTTCTTTGAAGGGCGACTTTAGGATTGGAGATGAAACGCAATTTCGTAGCATATCGCTTAAGTAACTTTCGTTGTTTTGGCGCTAATTTCTTCGTCCTCAACTTCCTCACATGAGAAATAATTTCACAAATGAATTTATCGTTAGCATGTCGTATAGCATTGTATCGCTGATTTGCTTTCATTCGTCGGAGAGCTTGAATGGCTGAAGAAAACTTTTGACTTTTACGTTTCGTCATTTTACGTTTCGCCATTTTCCGTGTTAGTCTTTGCTAAAACCTATCTTTACCACATTTGCATAGGTACTAACTATTGCGACATAAGTGACACTCGAAATGAGCAATGTCACAGTGGTTACATTGGCAAAGTTGAATGCAATTACGTATGAAACAGCGTTGACAAAAAGCATGCTTACATCTCTTGAAGATGCGCTTTTCATTTCCATCCTTTCGCTTACATACATCGCAACACATAGTTTCACCGTTACTGATGTCTATAGCAAGTCTTTTTGAAGATATGAATTTGCTAGCCTTT
This sequence comes from Prostheceraeus crozeri, assembly GCA_907163375.1. Lineage (NCBI taxonomy): Eukaryota > Metazoa > Platyhelminthes > Polycladida > Euryleptidae > Prostheceraeus > Prostheceraeus crozeri. The sequence continues at coordinate 21,129 of CAJQUW010007560.1, forward strand.
TCTAAATAATAGACGCATGTACAGAAGGAATATACTTCGAGAGTGAGCAGACATAGCTCGAAAACCAGTTGTGCTACAATCAAGTACCACTGCATTTTCAATTTTTCTTTATGGAAAGTTGAATGTGAATATCTGAAATCGCTTCAATCACTAGACTGCTACCATGATGGTTAAATGCGTTAAGACGTTCAGCAATTTTTATCATATGTCTTTTAAAAAATTCTTCGGGGTGATCTACCACTTCCATTGAATAAGAAGCAAAATGGAAAGAGCGACTTTCCACCTCTTCCTTTCCAAAATGACTAAACTTAATTTTCGCAACTAATCGCGCCATGACAATGCTATCAGAGAATGTATTCATTAACTCTAGAAATAGAGTGCTAGCATCATCGACCACTGCTTCGATGTCGGTCTCATCTTTATGAAAATTTATCACATAATCTTGAACAGCTCCTTTTAAACTTTGCCTATGAAAACGTAATGTTCCGCAGTCGTTTGAGAAAGACATGATCGCCCTTTAACTAACCCATCCATTGCATGAAAACAACAACTCTTCTCATAGTAACATTTATTGAATAACGGTAACAAGCATGCATTATAAATCAATGGTTTGAAAGAGATAAAATAGATACAGCTGATAACTATCATACAGCGAGCAATGATAACCATACAGGACTTTGGCAGTGTTGAGGTAAGGAGGAAAGAAGCATTGGTTATGAACGTAGCTACTACAACGAACAGACAAAATAGGAACACACAAATCCTTAAAACGTTTCGTGACTTCATGATAATGTTGATTCACTCTACTATCCCAAGGCGGGAGCAAAATATCATCAATGATTAGATTGGGAAATACTTTCCTCTCCTTACCAGGATTATTACAAAAGATGCGTATAACATTGAAAGCAGCTAACCATCGTTTAAAGTCAATAAGAAGAGCACTCTCACAAGAAAAGCCATAGTCTTGCAAATATTTCAGATTAAGTCCATGAATGTGTTTTCTCGCCCATTGATCAACATTGGGATCGCAGTTGGCATGTTGATGATAGACACTAACAATCTGATATGTCCAATTGTTCATAGCAATAGCACTGAGCTCCTGTACAGGTTCACCCTCACAATCCATAAAAATGATGATAGAAGCCTAAAACGGAAATTTACACATCTAAGGAAACGTTCTATAACATATTACAAAATGAAGAATTACATCGATGCTTTTCACGACAAAATACACAAATGATATGATGGCAACGAAGAAGTAAAATGTATCTAATAAGACCACGTCTACGACACTCAAAGCACATAAGCGAATTGTCATAGGGTAGAGTTAGGAAAGGACTAGTAATTCTCCTTCTTTGATTTGCGTTTTGATGTAGCATTCTTCTCCGACTTGCGCTTCGTACCACTGCTGTTAAGGATTTGATCAATTATGTCGTCCACGTTGGGTGGTTTCGGAATATATAGGATGGATTCCATATGCATGGAGAGAGAGGCTATTTTATTATCCTTGTGTCGACCATAATATAGCCCATTCACTTTGAAAAGGATATCCCAAGTACCTTCTCCGAGCTCATCACATCTGATGGGTATTGAATGATCTCCATCCTTCTTATAGTAAGTACACCAATGTGATACCGGTAGGCAAATGTGATTACCATCCCAAATCTTTCTATAGGGAGTATCCTTGTCATCTCTCGCCTTCCACTCTTGAGCAAGAGGAGTAGGAATGTCCATATTTAATGTCACGTACTCCTCAATAATATCAAGTTGGTGGCGAATGTACGGACTCACGGGGATCAGTATGTAGTCCCCATACTGATTGTGCATTATCTTGACATCCGTGGAAGGGAGCATTCCCGTTTGGAGTACTACGCTATGATCATCATAACGCAAGGCTTGTTTAAATTTACGCTGTAGCGGTGTAGGATTATGTACCTTGGATGTTTCTTCCACTGGCCTCAGTTGTAGATGATCTGACCGTAGCGAACCTTGTAACGTTGACCGCCATTTTGTCCTACTAGTGCAGCAGATGGAGTAGATGCCTGAAAATGAAAAAAGATTGTATTAAGTTTACGTTCAAGGGAGGAGAGGGAGGGAAGTAGCGACTTACCATTTTAGTTGGATAATAGAACAGGGAACTAGAGAGAGAGAAAATGTGCGTCCGTCACTCGTGTGATTCAACGATGGAATGATTCTCACTGTGGAAGGCTCGCTATTTATAAAGAAATGCTTGATTCTCATTGGATGATGATCCTCATTGGACAATAACATCAAGCTGATTCCAAATCTGGTCTCTGTTTTCCAATCCGATGCTTCGTTTTGAAGCTAGAGCCAAAAACGTCCCAAATTCTAACTCTGTCGTTTTTCGCCAATGTCCCAAAATCTTAAATGGCGTCTCACATCTAAACGAAGACAGATAGGAACAAGCCGATTCTTTCACTGAATTTGTCTCACTCTTAGCTTTCAAACGAGCTATCGCACGACAAAAATCCGTCCACTGGAAGCCAAAATCGAAGCAAGCTGTCCAGAGGGGGGGGGGACGTCAGTGAAAATTTTTTCTCTCCGATTTCGCTGGAAACATCCTTCCTAACCCAAAATTTCACGTAGATTCCGAATCTGGCCTCCGTTTTCTCATCCGATGCTTCGTTTGGGCGCTACACACCAAAACATCCCAAATTCTAACTCTGTCGTTTTTTCGAAAAATGTTGAAAATTTTTCTCTCCGATTGACTTGAAACTCACCATACAGATAAAGAATTTCACGCTGATTCCAAATCTGAAATCCGTTTTCCAATCCGATGCTTCGTTTTGAAGCTAGAGCCCAAAACGTCCCAAATTCTAACTCTGTCGTTTTTCACCAATGTCCCAAAATCTTAAATGGCGTCTCACATCTAAACGAAGACAGATAGGAACAAGCCGATTCTTTCACTGAATTTGTCTCACTCTTAGCTTTCAAACGAGCTATCGCACGACAAAATCCGTCCACTGGAAGCAAAATCGAAGCAAGCTGTCCAGAGGGGGGGGGGGACGTCAGCCGAAAATTTTTTCTCTCCGATTTCGCTGGAAACATCCTTCCTAACCCAAAATTTCACGTAGATTCCGAATCTGGCCTCCGTTTTCTCATCCGATGCTTCGTTTGGGCGCTACACACCAAAACGTCCCAAATTCTAACTCTGTTAAAATTTTGAAGAAAAATTTTTTCTCGCCAATTGCCTTGAAACTCACCCTACCGATGCAGAATTTTACGCTGAATCCGAATCTGGCAGCCATTTCACCATCCACGACAACCTAGACGGTCGCCCACGTCAACCTAGACGGTCGCCCACGTCAACCTAGGCGGTCGGCCACGTCAACCTAGGCGGTCGGTCACGTCAACCCATACGAGACCAACA
>CAJQUW010007561.1:0-36046 GCA_907163375.1 Prostheceraeus crozeri
CCAAGTATGCTCTTACTTCATTCGTAGGTGGAAGTCCGTATGAGTCAAAATAATAATTATCTCCGTTTTTACTAAAGATACCTGCTGACCAATGTACGCCGTTTTGGTCTGAAGTGTGAAGATTCGTTATGAAATTTACAGTTGGCTTATTTTTGATCAATTGTAATTCGTCTCTCATTAGGACATAAAAATTCTTAATTCCCAATTGATGTGGCGATTTTCTTTAGGTCGAAATTCGTTGTTGTGTCTGTTCCATATAATTTAAAAAACTCGATCAGGTCAGTCATTTTAAATGAAACAAAAATCCAATTTGAAAATGTCATTTTTCAGTCTCCAGTCAAATAAGTTGCAATAAATGTTACTACTTGTTACTTATGAAGTAGAGTCCAACATTTAGATGAAAACAGAAATCCAATTTGAAAATGGCATTGTCACTTTTCAGTCTCCAGTCAAATAAGTTGCAATAAATGTTACTACTTGTTACTTATGAAGTAGAGTCCAACATTTAGATGAAAACAGAAATCCAATTTGAAAATGGCATTGTCATTTTTCAGTCTCCAGTCAAATAAGTTGCAATAAATGTTACTACTTGTTACTTATGAAGTAGAATTTCACGTTTGCAAGTCTTCTAATTCCTGCGTGAGTCCAGTATGTTGCGCATGTTGTTGTTCAGTTTGTTGCACATTGGGTGAATCAAATATGGATTCTGCTATTCTTTGCTGTTCCTCCTCTTTTTCACGATCAATATAATCTTCAAGATGAGCAAAATTCTTCATCACAAAGTAAATTGATAGAGAAGAATTGGCTAAGTTTGGATAGTTCTTTGATAATTTGAATAATTTGATCAGTAATGTCACATATGAGCGTGAAAACTTTATTTTGTGGTCTCATTTAACTCTTTCACTTATTTTGTATAATTCATATTGGACATTATCTTCAGCCGTTGAACTACTTCACCTTGTAAAACATTGCTGCGTAGATGATTCCGATGTGTAATTTTATCAAAACCTTTGAGTTTATTCAATGAAGTTATGCACGATGATGTACTTATAATATCCTTTTTTCTCGAGAATTAACGGTAAATTGCTGCTGTCAACATCCTTGAATGAATCTCGGATTATTTCCAACACTCCTCTCTTTTTATCTTCTCGGTTTTTTTTTTTCCCACCGTTACTCCCCCTGGTTTCCCCCCTTATTTTTGGTTTTATATATTTGGTTGTTATATTTTTTTATTTTCTTAGTGAATTTCCATTGAGAAAATAATTTGCTGTATCGTTTTGAAGAAATCCATATGGGTCTGGTAAATCAAGGCACAACTTGATCCACCGAAGCAACAAAATTCTCTCTCTAGTTTTGCTGACGGAAGACATTTTCAAATGAGAACTTTGCTTTCTAGCGCACACGGAACAATGACAGGAGAGAGAGAGAATTGAAAACAGCTGCCAGATGCTTTGGCGTCATGTGAATGTGCCTGACGTGCTGAATTAAAACAACTTCCCTAACGTACAACTAAAATCTAATGTATCATCAAAGTTGTAGCACTACTGGAACTTACTAAAACACCTGAAGATATAACAATTGTTAACGTACTAAACTTATTGAAATGAATATGCCATTCCTTGTGTTTACATTCTAACTTTAGTCCATCACTTTCTTAATTTTTATAATGCTCTAATCTTAATAAAAATTGGGATTCCTTATCTTTCACATAACGTACTCTATCTTTGTGTTTTTCCAATATTTAATTCACTTATTTTTAATTGAGATAACGATGGATATATTCTTGAGGTTCTTCATTTTTGTTCATTTCATTTCTGAGTTCCTTCCATTTTTGTTTCTTCTTTTTTCTTTTTTTCAACTATTATTACATTAATTCTCTATTATTTCATCATTGGTGAATTTTTCTTTCTCACTCTATGCATACTCCTATTATATTTACATCTTAATCTGTTTTTTAGACTTAACTTTCTTTTACGAGTATGTAAACTTGTATAATGAACTATTCTTCTTTTTCTTTTACATAATCTTTTTTCTTTATTTTGACCATTTAATTTTTCTTTCGTACTTTGATACTTTTTCTTCTTTTTTATTTCTTTCGTTCTTTGTTCTTCTTTCATTTCTGAGATAACTTTCATTATTCTTCTTTTCTTTCAACATCTTTCTTCTTTCTTAATTATTTGTTATAGAATAGTACTAAATACCCTTTCTTTATATTTTTTTCTGTCTTTTGTTTACTTCTTTTTTTATTTTCTTGTGAATCTTTTCAGCCTTGTTATCTCTTTAGTTTCAATATATTTCTTTCTTGATCCTTTTTACATGCTTTATTTTTCTTTTGCTCTTTTTTTCTTTACCAGATACAATTTTTATTTAAGTTAATTAAATATAATCTTGACCTTCCTATCTCTTTTTTGTGTTTACATATCCTACTTCTTTTTTAGCGTTATAAATTTTCCTTTTGTCTTGATTTTTAATATATATTTCTTATATTTCTTTAATTCCTTTTTATCCTAAATTTTATCAATTCTTCAATTTTCATTATATTCTTCTTTTTTTTCTTTTGTTCTTTATATTTTATTTACTATCATAATATTTTAGTCAAACTATGCTTTTTCTTGTTCACTTTTTATCAATTTCTTTAATTCATTCTTCTTTTCTTCGGTTATCTTTCCAATGTTTTATTTTTCTCTTTTTCTCTTTTCATCTCTTCTTTCTTTTCATCTTCCTTTTTTTATTATTTATTCATTTATTTTAATATCTTCTTTCTTTTATTTTTTTCTATCTTACATTTTATTATATCTTTTTAATACTTAATTTCTTTCTTAAATTTATCCTTTATTTTATCTTTTTTTTCCTTATCTTTTTTTATTCTTCTGTTGGGTCATCTTAGTCACTTTTTCTTTGTCTATTCTTATTTTTTTTTACTCGAAATCCTTTCTTTTACCTTTTTTTTCTTTTATATTTTATTTTTTTTTTTTTTATTTTTTTTTTAAATAGCGTTTTTAACTAATGATTTTTTTATATCTATTCTTTCTCTCTTCACCTTAGCTATCTTTCTTTTTCTTTCCCATACCTCACTGCTACCATTTTTAAAGAAATATTTTCAGTCACATGATATATTTTAAAAACCTGAAAGATGGATAAAATTCATGAATTTGAGATACTCAACTTTTATAATTTTTAGTGTCCTAGAACGGTCATGATTTTCAAGGTAAAAATTGTAATTCTCAAATTTGAGATTTTCAACTTTTATGATTTTCGGTGTCCTGGAACGGTCATGATTTTAAGGGTGAAAATCGAACCGAAGGTTCTAGGGCTTCGCCCGATTGTAATTCTCAAATTTGAGATTTTGAAAAATTTGAAAATTGGGTATTTTTAAAAACGCCCAAATCGGAGCGAAGCTCCTCTGGCTTTAGCCGATTTATGAATTTAGGTCTTCATAACCTGAAAAATGACCAAAATTCATGAATTTATGTCGTTTTTAAAAATGCCATTTTTTGAAAAATGGTACTTTTTGAATGGACTAAATTCATGTATTTAGGTCTTAAAAACCTGAAAAAGGGTTCAAATTCATGAATTTATGTCGTTTTTAAAGATACTATTTTTTTGAATTTTATGGTGTCCTGGAACGGTCTTTTGACCATTACTCAGCTAAAAATAGAACGGCACCCTCTAATTGAACGGCACCTGTAATTAAACGGCAGTGCGGGGAAAGGTTTGAAGAATAGAGCGGCATGCCGTTCAATTATAGGTTTTACCGTATATTGTAAAATTAGATCTTCTCTGCATTTCAGTATTTTTTCAATTCAAACAAGTTTCTGAATTGTAGGAAACTCAGACTTATGTTTATATTCTTGAAACATCATTTGAAAAGTTCAAGTTAGAAGCACATGTCATGTTCTTCTAATTAGACTTGCCATCAATTAGGAGCATGACATTTAGGATATTAAAAGCAATCCTGCTGCTGTTGTTTCCTGAAATATTAATTCTGTTAACCATTTGATTACAAAGCTAGTCGAGTCGTCAGCTGAGAACTTGCTTTACATAAAAATGCTATTGTGTACAATAACGCGGAATTATCAAAATTCTTGATGACGATATCGTCTATCATTCATCATTTCTCCCGGGGCATTTATACTCGTGACGCTCAATTGCGGAATATACGTATTTCGTCATTGGTAGAAAAATATGACCTCGCTGCGGAAGTCAGCTGGTTTGTTTTAATTTTAACTTATCCATTGTGAGCATAAATTTTTTTTCATATTTAATTTCAAAAATGATGCAAATTTATAAAAGTGCAGTGCCATGCAATGGATCAGCTAACAAGTCCAGAGCATGGGTTGCAAAATATAAATTGAATCAATGAAAATTAATTGCAGAAGGAAGCAATATCTTGTCCCTTCATCTTTTTTAGCATTCTAATTGAAGCTTGTTGCATTCTTTTCAAAAACATTGCGTTAAGGTTAAAACCTGTTGTTTTAAAATGTCCTGCACCTGGTTTTTGATTGATTGCAAGAATCAGATCCGAATACAAAGTTTACAAAAGGAATGCAACAGGTTTTAAATAGATTACAACAAGAATGCAACATGCATTACATCTGACTTACGCACGTATGACTGTGCGGTCACAGATAGAAGAAAACGATATAAAACGACATAATGTGAGCAGATTTCTCATGCGTCAGCTTTTTAAATCAAAGATATGATTTGAAGATATCGATATTGCGCTTGCGGAAAAGACATATGCCGACGATTCCGAATGCGTGGAGTCTTGATATGAATCTCTGTTGTATGGAAGCAAAATTGCTTATAAATTTGCGTATGAGTAGAAGTTGAAGTTGCCACATCTTTTTCGAATACAACCCGCATCCAAAATGATTAATTAAGAGGTTTTATGAATATTATTATACGAGTACAATCATTGACAATGGAGGGTCGCTATAGATTTCTCTGCCTTTTTCCCCTGACAATGGCTGCCACCAGCAATTATGATTGCACAACAGCCTGCCTAGCTGTAAGCTCTTGATTTTTAGATAATCAGCGTAAAATGTATCACACTTGTTCTGTTGCAGTTATTATATATCTATTTTTTAAGAAATCTACTTTCATTGTAATTTGCAGCATTAACTTCAGTTCTGATTAAAAGTCGATTATTCTAGTTTGGGCGACTCATGATATTAAGCCAGGTGAGCAACCACTCACTGTAACATATGAACTTCACATTTTTAAGTATAGCTAGAACCGCAAGTGTAGTCTACTTTGTACTCCAAGAGCAGGTAACTCAAGCTTGCTTAATCAAGGACAAGGTAACGTAAGGAGGAAAGCAAAAATATTTTCTCTCACATTCGAAAATTTTAAAACCCGGCACATTAATTGTATGCCAACGAAAGCAGGAAAGCTTTATGAGATTCACCGATAACGTTACATTTTTTCTGATAGCTGTAGCTACGTGCGTAATCGGCCATATCGCCGATTTCGCACATTTTCTTTTAATCTACAGGCTATCGTTGTCTGTCGGTGATAATCTATCATGCCGAAGAATTTTATCTATCACGCATAGGGTCGCCGAAGTAGTTATCTGAATATTCGTTGTTTGCTTCCTGATTCACTCGTCAATGAGCAATGCAGTCAAATGATAGCATATATGTATTTTCGATAGTCTTCGCTCTGAAGGCATACGGTGACAACACAGACTTCCATTAAGACCATGCCTATGGATTCATAGGAGATCGGATGCATCAAATTACATTCATCAAATCTTCATTATTGCATCACTTTTGCAGGAGCGCGCGAAAGTGATGCGAACAGTGCATCAAACGGAATACTTAAATTTATCAATATCATGCATCTGCGGTGAAGGATTAGTGAAGGAAGGGAGGCAACTACCTGTAACCTAGCTCACAGATGGAAACAGGCCGACGCTGGCCGCCGGACCAGACCGACCTGCATTTCAGGCCGGCTTCTATTATTTTAAGAAATGAGCAATTCAACATATCTATCAACAAGCAAGAGATTTTTAAATTGAAAAACATCTTTTGATCACTGAGTTAGGCCAATTTAATTAACGAAACTGATATTTCATGAGCATCGAGCGAAAATCAAATATGAAAATTGTGAGTCAATTATCGGTATGGTTAATGCGAAGCACAAAGATTTCGCATAGCAGAAGGAAATATCAGCATAATTTGTATAACTGGATATCGCTATGCAGGCTATTCATCTTGATGAAACATTACATGACGATAACCATAATCATAATTTGATGCATGCCGGAACCGGGTGCCCAAATCATACTAGCTTACTAGATAAATGCTGAAGAATATGATCAGCACCTAAGTTTGGAAAAATGCAAAATTAACATTCCCCCGCTTTTCCTATTTTATGACATAGATCTATCGTAGATAATCCCTGTCTGATACTATAACAGGACTTTTAAGTAAGATTACAATAATCGGGTATTCGAGATTGCTTTGCAATTGGCGTTATGGTAAATTAGGCTAACCGCACCGTATACTTATCACTTTTATTTTCGGAAGACCAATAGAAAGGTTTAGTACTGTACTCTATTTATATCAATGAAAAGTATTCGTACAAGGAGTCCCTCATAAACATCATTACTGCCTTCTCAACTGAGTAACGCGCGTAGTGTGTTATTAAGCTCATAAGTGAAAATATTACTCTATACAGAAGATTTTTCCGTAGGCCTATGCTAGCTATAGGCCTAAAAAATAACTTTGATTGGATCTTGTAGCCTATCTTGATTAACACTCGCAATTTTGAAATGTTGATTATTGAACTAATCAGGATTTTTAGTGACTTGCTACTGTTGCAGAACCGGCCGCCAGACCGGACCTGCCCGAACATTTCGGCTAATTTCCATCTCCGGCCTAGCTACAGAGAACTGCGGTCCGCCAACAAACAGGATCAAACAAAAATTCATGCACTCAGAATAGTCGAATAGTCAATTGACAGCATCATGCAATCATACAGCATGATACAGAACAGGAGCTAGTCATAAAAAGTCAGGATTCCTGGATCTGATCTAAAGATAATTGTGTGAGAGCAGGCCATGGTGTGAAAATACACCGATCGAGTCGTCCCTCCCACCAACCCGAACAGATAAATTCATCTCACCCTCACCAGAAAAGTGAGATAAGAACTTACTTTCGTAGTTTGCTATCAGATTTTCAATTGTATCGAATTTCATGTTTGGTCTGATGTAGTATTGGCCATCAGCATTAGTGTGGATTTTGTAATGTTTTACTATCCAATCACCGTTTACCACGTCATTATATCTGATGGAAAGGGCATAGCTATTGGCAGCTGCAATGAAAGAGACATATCTATGTATGTGACTTCTTGCGAGAACATTATGAGATTTTACATCGTTTCAGTGATTTTTTTTTACTGCTTGCTTTGTTTCGTAATGCATCAGTTTAGTTAATGTGAAACATAAGTCTTTTGCCAGTTTTTTTGAACAATTTGTGTTAATAAAAAAATGATTCCCCTTTACCTAGTGCAAAGCTGGAAAAAGCAGATTCTAAGTTAATTACTCAATTATTATTAGTTTATAACTTCTAACGTTAAATATTAGTTTATGCCTCTGTACATACGCACGTATGTCTGTTTCCTATAATGTTTCTGTCATGAACCTTCCGTTGATAGTCAAACACAGCAAAAAATGTGACAATCACGACTCCAACAATTGCGACTTATACAATGAGCAGAGAATTCTCTCAAGCCTACTTGACAAGCCAGCATAGAAATCAGAGGAAAGTAGTGCACTGCACTCAATTATTCCACGAATGCAATGTTGATAAATGCATACAAGCTCTCATTTAATAAGACAATCATTTGATTGTCTAAAAGCAAAAAGGTCTGTAATGCTTTCTTACATAATTGATCGACATCTTTGTTCCACTTCATGCTTAAGTCTAAGACACAACCAAAAATCCGAATTTGAGGTTTTGAAGAGTGTGTCCTGGATACAAAAGGTCGTCGTGTCGGATAAGCATCGGTCTCTCTTAAAAACAACTTGCTGACTCTTTTCATCTTTCATCTTTAGCAACAGCGCCCACCTCTGCGTAACAGGAGGCCTAATAGAAATCATAATAGTAAAAATTCGACGTTGGCCTGATAATGAAAAAATATGAAAAAACTAAGAAGGTTTGGAATAATATCCACTTTCTATGGGATGGTATGGGAATGGGACGGAAAAATTCTTCTAAAATTTAATGGATCAATTTTTAAAAAGGTAAATTCCTGCACATTATTCCTCTGTTTGCATTACACTATTCGATACTTTTTAACTAGTATAGCACTTATTGGAAAAAGAGTGAACATTTTCTGAGAAGAATTTAAAACTTTTATTAGAAAAGAAATTAAATTGATTACCGAGGAAATTTCATGGACAGCATTATGATTTAGGTCCACACAAAAAATTAAGAACTTCATTCTGATTCTTGACTGAAATTACGTGTATTGTACCTCTTTTTGTACATACAGCACACTTGTCTGAAGCAAAAAGATAAGATTTCTATCGGATTTCTAATAACTACTGAGTGCATTCTAAATCATTAGAAATCACTGCGCAGAATTGAATTATACAGTATGCAACATATTTTAAAGTATTCACCCGATATTTTCCCGTTTTTCATCTCGAAAAGCTATAATTTCTATCAGCTTTGATTATGAATACATCCATTGTAAATGGCATTTCTTGTTAATAGCAAGCAAAAACAATTCGAGTGATTTCTCTTAAAGTTTCCTTCATAGAGTAAGTATAATCGGTAGAGTAGCAAATCAGTATTAATTAAATCCCCAATGTGCATGCAGTTTCAATTTTATTGACTGTGAGATAGGCAAATTTTTATACTTTTGGAGAAATTTGATCACTGATCACGACAGTAATATAGAAGAAAGGATAGTATTTTGCGAATTGTCCGTGTCATGACAGCCCTATAGAGATAATGTTAGCAATTAGTAATTCGATGGGTGACTATTACTTTAATGGTCAGCCTTATTAATAAGAGTATTTTCTAAAGCGTTATGTCAACTAGGTCAACTTGCCACTGAAAGAGTAAAATGTAGTAATCAATTATCATAATTAGCTTTAAAAGATGTTATGGATCCACGGTATTGCTCAGATAAGAAATGTAACATTTATTTAGTGAATCATAAGATCATACGCCTTTAAAAATTGAATTGATCCACATACTAAATATGGTTGAATTCTAACTGCATAGAGTATTATCATTCCAACCATGCGGTTTTTTGCGCAGCAATTTTTATTGATCGTAAGATGCAAACAATTTGGAAAAGAGTCTTAACTTTACTGATCCATTTAGCCTGGTGGAAAAAAGTTAAATTAACTAGATTTGCTGAGTAAGCAAACTTGAAATTTAAGCCAGAAGGCAGAATCAGATCTCAACTTTCGCATGAAATTTTTAGGCTTTCGTATTGTAGTGTTAAGTCACGTAAGTCACATTACAAGTTCATGGATTTCCTTGATAATCAGCTTAATTCCGTTTTATTAGGATACTTGGTCGTAAATTTTTATTTTTTTTTGATATCACCTGTTTCATAAAACTTATACAGTATAGTCTGAAGCACCAAATCTCTAGACATACGAATTATTTCAAAAATCTAGCATTTTTAGAATTGACCAAACATTTTTGGACCACAATCGACGCAAAAACCTGAATCTTCTAATATAAAACATTTTGCTGCATGCTGACATTTTTTGAGTCGGCACTCTACCCCATTCCTAGTTAATCAGTGATTGTTTGTAGTGAAATTATCTGAAAACAAATTATTAGTCCTTCAAGCTTGGTCTCAGTCAAGTACACCGTACACTGATCCACCTGCAGCAATATTTGACAATGTCAAACTAATTGTTCACCTCTCAAAACCTTCCGAATGTATGATAGAATAACAGCAAGTAAATGCAATCAAGTTCAAACATGTCCTAATTAAGAAAGAGTAGGCCTATTATTGAAATGGGAAGCATGTTGGTGATGCAACAATTATGTGTCGCACTAAGGATGAACTATTGTGAAAAATGAAACAGATCCGCATAGCTTTGTGCAACAATAACGATATCATGCAAGATATTGCCGATCAACGTCGGGTTCCTCAGAGGCAGCTCAACACATAAAGATACATGAAGCGATTGACAATTGACGTATCAGAAAATCTGCACCAAAACGCATGATATCTACCAATGCAGATACAGTCGTTCGACTGGTATATGACAGAACCAGAATGTCAAGATTTAAATCGATAAACCGCTTGGCACCGTAAAGGAGCTCCGGAACCTATTGCACGATGCTTTGAGTATCCAACTGAAGTCATTGTGTTGGCCATGATGTCTGCACACGGTCTCTGTCGCTTGTAGGCCAACTCCGTGGCAGAGACTGTGGATTCATAGAAATGCCGCTGACAGTCAAGTACTGAGGTACATTGAAGTACACGAATGCTGCCACAAGCCCAGGGATGGCATTATTAGGTTGAATCTAGTTCTTTCATGGTTTTATATTGACGTATTTCTTACTCGTACTTAAATAATGTATTCCGACATGCGATTCAACCTCTTATATTTTTATAGACGCATTTCTTACTCGTGCATGAATTATGTATTTGAACATGAAATCCTACCTTTTCTATCATTTTATATTGACGCATCTTCTTGCTCGTACTTGAATGATCATTTCCGAAAATGTACAGGAGTTTTGTGATTGTCTGTGATTTTCATTATAAAAATAAAACGATTTGTTATTATTATTAATCAACCTTCATGCAGGACTGTCCTTGCCATGCAGCGATTCAGTCCAGGAATTTCTCCTTTATGTATGCTAGATCTTTAAAATGGCCACGTGAAACCCAGACATGAAATCAATTCAGACAATGTGTTATGATAAAGTTGCGTCTTAGGTTGTAAACCATCACGAACAAGCAAAACTTAATGAATTTCCGAAATTATCAATCTTTGGTTTAGAGATGGAATAGTCACTTGCAAACAACTGACTGCTCAGTGCTCATTCCAAGACGCATTAGAGCTTTCAGTGGAAGCAAAGGGTGGACCTAAGTAGTAAGAAAACGGCGAACACTCGAACGGCGCCCCCCCCCTCTGGAACGACAGAGTGTCGTGGTGTGCCGGCCAAGTGGGTCCGAAAGATTCGCTGACGTCCCCCCCTCTGGAACGACAGAGTGTCGTGGTGGACTTGGGCGACCGCCAGGTTTTGTCTTGAGACTATAGTGTGTGATGATTTTCGAAAAAACGACAGAGTTAGAATTTTGGTCGTTTTGGGCTATAGCGCCAAAATGAACCATCGGATGGGAAAACGTACGCCAGATTCGGATTCAGCGTGAAATTCTGCATCGGTATGGTGAGTTTCGAGTCAATCGGAGAGAAAAAGTTTCGCTGACGTCCCCCCCTCGGCACCGACCTTCCAACTTTGCTTCTAGTGGACGGATTTTGTCGTGCAGTAGCTCGTTTGAAAGCTAAGAGTGAGACAAATTCAGTGAAAGAAACGGCTTGTTCATATCTGTCTTCGTTTAGATGTGAGACGCCATTTAAGATTTTGGGAGATTGTTGAAAAACGACAGAGTTAGAATTTTTGCGATGGCTGTGGGCTGTAGAGCCAAAACGAAGCATCGGATGGGAAAACGGAGGCCTGATTCGGATTCAGCGTGAAATTCTACATGGAAAATGGTGTATTTCCAGCTCAATCGGAGCACCAGAACCGGAGATAGACGGATTTAAAGATTTGGATGATGGGTATTACGTCATCAGCTGATCGCCACACACTATATAAGCTGGGAACCGACAGAGACTTGTCATTAAGACGAGAGATTGCCAACGGTACGTCGTCTCTCTGAGCTCCGATGATAGCTTCGGACATTCCAAATTCCGGGTTTCTGTAAGATAACCGACTTAGAAAATTTCATTGCTGATATCAGCTAAGGCGTCAGACTTATAGGTTAGCCAGGAGACGGCCTTCGTCTCCAGGCCATAAAAGACTTCAAAACTTTAAAGGCTTGTAACTTTGCTTCTACAAGTCCGTTTGACTTGATTCAAAAAAGGTTCGGTCGCTATTGACCTGCCCTAAGTGATACATTACTTATAAAATTTCATAAGTAGTGCTAAAAAGTTGAAAAAATTAAATTCACTAGTTTTGGAGGTTTTCTGCGGTTTTCGACCCTGCTGAAGTCAATGAAAGCATTTTTAATGATGTCTGAGCCAGTCTTCTCATGGTATAAGCGGCTTTTCACTGAAAGCGAGCAAGACACGGAGAGTTTTGCTGTAATATTCCACTGACAGGGTGATCCTTCGGGACGGCGGACGATGCCGTAGTGATAAGTGTGGCAAGGGAGTGTGTCATAGTTTAGACCGTAACCGCTGGGACAACTCATGTCTCATGTTGGGCATTTGACACATTTCTCAACGTAGCACTTTGAACGCCAATCGGTTGAGTCTTAGCTATCTTGTCATGGGTGGCCTCTAAACATCTCCATTGCAAAACGCTGGTGAATCAAGCTCTCTACGGCTTGCTATCAAGCTGATCAAAGCAATAACTTGGGATGTTTCCTCAAGGTTTTCAAGTATGCTGAGTTCAAATCTGCTATCA
The DNA here is from genome assembly GCA_907163375.1 of Prostheceraeus crozeri. Taxonomy (NCBI): domain Eukaryota; kingdom Metazoa; phylum Platyhelminthes; order Polycladida; family Euryleptidae; genus Prostheceraeus; species Prostheceraeus crozeri. The sequence continues at coordinate 12,627 of CAJQUW010007561.1, forward strand.
GATTTCAAATTTAACTAAGTCTAAGGCAGCTTTGAGGGGTTAGATCCCAGCTACTGTTCACTACCTTTGACTCGGCGTTGCTGCTACCACTTCGGGGCAGTGACAATGATGTCTTCAGCTGTAAATAGCGGGTATCGGGGAAGATCTCTCACTTCCCTGGTGATCAGTACAAGGCCTTCGGGCTGTCGACGGGATCGAGTGCCACTCACTACACTCAAATCTATCATTCCTCACTAAGTGTAAAAATCATTGTTTTCCGTTTTTCGCTTCAGAAATGCCGAAATACAATAATGTTCAGACCAGTTTCAAACTGTGTCAATGCCGGAAGGTATTCCGAGCTGACACCTTCAAGAAGCACGCTTGCACTAGCAAGAAACAGATAGGGGTCGGTCGCTACTATTGCGGAGCCCACAAAATCAGTCGCTTAAGTGTGCGGTTGGAGGATTGGCACTCACAACACAGCGACTGTCAAACAGGCGAAGTAGGCGAAGAAGAACGGAGTTCACTCTTCGCCACTGAGCTCCGTTCTTTGGAGCTACAATCCGCCAACGAGCAAGAACGGAGTTCACTCTTCACCACTGAGGCCACTGAGCTACAATCCACCATTAAAGCGATTGCCGCTGTATCCTCGCTTAGTGGCGAGAGCTCGCTGTCCAGCAGCGATAGTGAGGAGGAGGAGGAGGAGGGAGACCTACAGTCGCAACATATCGAGGACGTCGACCTCGATCGCGAGACCCCTACAGCCGTGACTGCGAGCGGAATTGCAACACAATGTCGCAATTTTGTCAAGCGCCGCCGGTGATCGCCGAACGGGATAGACTAAAGAAAGAGGTGGAGAAGTTGAAGGAGGAAGCCTTCTCATACAAGGCAAAGTATGAGGACCTAAAGAACGTGGCCGGAGAGATGAAGAAGGTGAAGGAGAGATTAAGCGAGCGGGATGGCGAGTTGGAGCAGGAGAGGCTCAAGACTCTCGAGGGGAAAGCCAGAGAAGAGGCTTTGCTAGCAGAGAGGGAAAGTAGGGAGAAGGAGATACGAAGGTTGAAGGAGGAAGTGGAGAGACTCCGTGTGCAGATGGCTAAGGTGGTCGAGACGAACCACGAGCTGCACCGTTCGGCGCAGCTGGTGGATCGCGATCGAAGGGTGCGTTCCAGCCGTCTGCACATCCCTATTAGAAAGGGGAGAGTAGCAGAAACTCCTCTCTTGTACGAGCGTGGAAGAGGGGAGAAATGCTACTCTCGGGTGGAGAAAGGGGTGGAGTGTCTACACTTCACCTTCAATCATCGTGATAGGATCTCGAATTTCCTTTATGAGGAAGCGTCCGAGAAGATCTGTAAGTAAAATTGACTAAATTAAAATGTAAGATGATAACTCACTACTTCTTTCTTTACAGACATCCAAGAGAAGCGACCACCCGCCCCGTTGCCGCAGCCGCAGTCGAAACAGCAAGCCTGAGTCCCTGTCACACACCCCGAGAACGCCACAAACGGTTGTTATGGGGCCACCATGGGGCAAGACATGATAGAACCTCCTCGCAGTTTGCCCTGGGAAGTCTTCAGACTGGCGAATACTATCATTAAGTTGAATCTGCTATCAGTCAACTTGAACGTTGCAAATGAAGTTCGGTGTAATACTTCCTTTCGACGGGCGTTCCTGTAAAGGGCGGCGGTGAAACCCGTAGCTATGTATACCGCAAGGGACATTCGGCAATGGTCAATCTTGTTAAACCTCTCTGCGTCATGTTTGCAAGTGATTGCCTCTGTCTCAACGTAGTATGCATTCGCGCCAGGGAGACATTTAGCCAGCTGTCAAAGGTTGCCTTATAAACTATCCATTGCATACGTTATGAGAACCATGAGTTCTACCTGTCTCTATCAATGAGATGAATTGATGAATGGAATGAAATAGGAGGACACTCACGCGCCACACGCAACATAACACACTTCTCTCTTTCGTAGTCTAACAAGCTCTTTACACATGGATCGCAGTCGATTGCTATCCCAGAATCATGTAAGCTATCTTAATTTTATTTAACACTATTTCATCTACCATTATCATCCATATGAAATGTTATAAGAATTGCAAGTTAAACTAAGTGTGCTACTATTTCCAAATGAAAAAGTATACATGGTTAAATCATCCACTGAAGCCCCATTCAAGTAAGTCAGTATGAAAGCAAAGATAATATGAAATAAAAATTTATTATGGCATGTATTTCAAAAGGTCTTCATCGTCAATATCGTCCTAGAGTCTGGCTTCACATAGATCACAAAAACAGTTCACTTGCTTCAATCGTTCTTCTACCGCGAGCCTCACTTTGTCGATATATTCCCACTCCGCCATAGTTCGTGGCTGGGAGTTAGGGATGTACCATTCCCATAATTGGTGGAGGAATTTGGTGCTGGTGATCTCCATCACATCGTCAGTATCGTACTGGAGATACTTCCACCTCACGCCTGTTAAGTCGGGATACTCCTTCTCACATACACTCTCCTCTTCGTCATCCGCTGCTAATGACAACTTTCTGATATTGTCGAGTCGGTACACCTTCTCTATCTTCCCCTTCGTTGGAGCGTTTGGTGCAACGAGCGCCCTTGATGATGAGCATGGAGAAGAGAATTTTGTGTTCGGTGTTGTCGGAGGGCTTGTCATGTTGACTGTGAATAATAACTTTGAAATGTTTTCTAATTCTTAAGTATCAACAAGCAACCAATCAGAATGAACAGCCAATGAATGATGAATATGAAAGTATATATGTAAAGTGACATCCGTGTCATTTCACTCTGTCTTTGAGACGTGTAAGTAAACTGTTCTCTAGTGAAGTCTCTATCTTGTTGAAGAATCAACCTTAAACATAATTTCCTTGAAATGGTAAGTTGAAGATTTCCTCTCTCATCTCCCTCAAGCGTGTGGCTAATAGCATCTTCCTCAATTTCAGGCATCAACTTCATCACCAACGCCCTCCCTTCTCGAGGAAAGTTTAAAGTTGTTGAGTCAAGGTAGGTTGTAACAATACGCTGAGACTTGAACAGAGATGATAGAATGATTTCTCTTTCAGGTGATACCAGTCCCATCTCGAGCGAGTCCATGTCAACATTGTCGCGGGAATACAACGATCGGGAATGTGCTGACTGTGGGCACATCTTCACGAGGAAGCGTGATCTCGTCCGACACATCAAGCGAGGTGTTTGTAGACCTAAGTCAGCATCAATCTCCGAAGGTGGGGATGATTCTGTTAACGATGTCTCCTTTTCTTGCGATTTATGCATTCAGTCTTTTGAGTCACATTTTGAACTATCTTCACATAGACTTCGACATACACACAGTGACGATAGTTATACTAACAGCACCTCCTCTATCCGACTCTCTGAAGTGTCGATAAATAATTTAGTGAGGAACTACCAGATGGAATCCTCAGAAACCATTACTGACTTTGAAGAATGGTTTCATCAAAATTCATCTTTGATTGGTGCGCTCTTCAACAATTTAGTCAATTTTAGAATGAAGGCGCTCATCTATCTCAAAATAAAATATGTAAAAATCGACCACCATACTGGTCAAATAGTAGAGAGGTTGGAGTTTCACATACCCTCCTCTCCTGCAACCGAAGTTGTAGACTGCGAGTCTTGGATAAATTTTCATATCCAAGGGTTAAAATTAAACATAGATAAATTTAACGAGCGTGATAGTGGACTCGTTTTTGATGGTATTGAGACCGCCATCATTGAAATCACTTTATTAGAGAACTACTCTGGACGAGGCTCCTTTAAATTTCCGAAAAATTTAAGAAATAAAGCAGCAGTCATTTCTGTAGATTGCGAATCGCAATGTTTTAAGTATGCCGTCCTCTCCATTCTCCACTATAATGATGTACAGAATAACCGATACCGTAAGAGTAAGTATCTACAGTGGGAGAATGAATTAAAGTTTGATGACTGCAATAGTGAAGATATGAAAATTAAAGATATAGAAAAATTTGAAAAATTGAACAACATCAAAATAGTTCTCCATGTTTGGGAAAAGGGATTGAAGGGTGTCCGCTACAACTCGCGTTCGAGTTGTTATGACCACGTTGTCAACCTTTTATTAGTAAGACAGGATGATAGTGAGGAATGGCACTACTGCGGTATTCCCAAAATTTCTCGCTTATACCACCACCAAAGAAATTCTAGCTCATCAGAGATTTATTACTGTGACAGATGCATTCGGAACTTTAGGAGTAAAAACAAATTTGAAACTCATTACGAATGGTGTAAGCGAGGTAAACTACAAATGGAGCGCATGCCCAAAGATAAGGAGTTTTCATATAGAGAGAATGGCGATGAACTAAGTCCTCTTCGTGTCATCTATGCTGACATCGAATGCTATATCGATGATAACACCCATCGAGCAGCAGCCATTTCCTGCTATGAAGTATGGCATGACCATTTCCAAAATAGAAAAAATAAAATGCACGTCTGGCAAGGTGAGGATTGTATTTACCAATTCCTACAATTCATCGAACAGGCTGTAAAATTTCAACAAAAGTATGATGGTGAACTCTATCGCAGATCATTGCATATGACAGCAGATGATCAAGCAAAATTTGATAGTTACAACGTTTGCCTCAAATGTAGGAAAACATTTGATGATGATAAGATTAAGAAAGTGCGCGGCCATGACCACATCACTGGTAAATTTAGAAACGCACTATGTTCAAAATGCAATTTTTCACTTAGGATGAAACGGCGTACATTACCCGTCATTTTCCATACTTTCAAGGGCTACGACAGCCATTTGATAATAAAAGGAGGTTTAGGTCAAATGAAAGAGTGGGAGCTTGATGCAATAGCACAAACGAGAGAGAAGTTTATGGCCATGACAGCAAAAGTGCCTGTCGATAAAACTAAAGAAAATAAGACGGTCTATTTTGATATAAAATTTTTAGATTCCTACCAATTTATGACTGCATCACTGGCCTCTCTCGTACAAAATCTAAAGTCTCTTCCACTAACACAAAATCTTAAGAAACAATATCCAAATCTAACCGATGAAGTCATCACACGGAAAGGAGTCTTTCCATATGCATATTTTGATGCGATTAGTAAACTCGGCGAGACTTCTCTTCCGCCCATAGATAAATTTAAAATTGATTTGACCGGCGCAGAATGTAAGACCGAAGATTATGATCATGCACAAGATGCATGGATAAAATTTGACTGCCATACATTTGGCGAATATATGATTGCCTATCTTAAGTTAGATGTATTTTTGCTGGCTGATGTATTTCAGGAGTTTCGACGAGTGGCATTAGAAGAAGATAAGTTAGATCCCGTCCACTTTGTCAGTCTGCCAGCCATGTCATTTAAGTCTGCTTTTAAAATGACTGGTGAGACCATTCATCTCTTACAAGATCCAGAGATGTATTATTTATTTGAGCGAGGAATTCGCGGTGGTCTCACATTTGTAAATAAACATAGGTTAAAATCAAAATTAGTAGGCGATGATCAGACTCATCTTAAGTATTATGACCAAAATAATTTATATGGTAGTTCACTATCCAAACCACTCCCTCACTCTGAGTTTAGCTGGTTAGATGATAGTGAAATTCAGCATCTCTCCAACCCTTCTAACATACTAGCAATTCCAGATGAAGGTGATTGGGGATATTATTTTGAGATAGATCTAATCTATCCAAATAATATTAAACATAAAACCGTAGATTTTCCACTCGCACCCGAATCAGGTGAAGTGACCAAAGATATGTTTTCCGACTTTATGAAACAATTTCATCAAGATTTAGAATCATGCGGTCAACCCGACTAAGTTTGCCTTGCCGCAAACTTTTACTCACCCAGTATGATAAGGAAAACTATCTAGTCCACTTTAGCATCTTAAAATTTTATTTAGAAGTGGGTATGATTTTAAAAAGAGTTCACCGCATTATTAAATTTAGACAGAAAGGCTTCCTCAAACCATATATTGATAGCAACAGCCAGAAACGTGCACTAGCCCAAAATAATTTTGAAAAAGATTTTTATAAGTCTAAGAATAATAGTCTATTTGGTAAGACGTTGGAGGATGTTAGAAAACGTGTAAACTATAAACTAGTCAATGATGTTACAAAATTTAAGAAATTGGTCTCATCACCTCTATTCATCGATAGAGACATTATCGATGAGGACCTTCTAGGTGTTAAAAAGATAAAATCTGAAGTTGAGTTGCGCAAGCCCATCTATATTGGCCAAGCTGTACTAGATTACTCTAAGCTTGAAATGTACCAACTCTTTTATAAAATACTAAAACCATGTCCTCTCGTAAAAGAGGTTCGTTTGTTGGGTGGTGATACAGATAGTTTCTTCTTAGGTATTACCACTCAAAAAGATTTAAATTTCAATGAAGTAGGAAAATCTTTAGAAAGATATTTTGATACATCAAATTATCCTACTGATCACCCACTCTACTCCATCAAAAATAAGGCCAAACTTGGTTGTTTTAAGGATGAGACAGCAGGGAAGGAAATAGATAGAATGATTCTCCTCCGACCAAAAATGTACAGTATGAAGTTAAGGGATAGCGACGATAGTATTAAGCGTGCTAAAGGCATATCAAGATCATTGGTCTCTAACATGAAACATAAAAATTTCAGGAAAGCCTATAGAAATAAAAATATAACGTTTGTCAATATGACAATCTTAAAATCTAAGTCGCATGAGATCAAAACTCATACTTTTAGGAAACGGGCGCTTTCAGCATGGGAGGATAAGAGGTGCTGGTTAGAACATAACATATCTCTTCCACATGGACATCCTGACACAAACATACCACCACCCAAAAGAATTAAACTCACACTACCACATTCAGGAGACGTCTTAGCATAATCATCCTTAACTTAGTATTTTCATGTTGATTTCTGTAGATAAACATTGCTGTTTTATGTATCGCATTAGATCGTTTCTTCCATGTGAATATATGCCTACAGTCAGCCCATTCCCCCTATATCTGTGAAAAGACTTTTTCATACACATTTTTATTTCAATAAACATATCACAATGACTTCACCTTGTTTTCCGAAACACTAAAGTTACGAGGGATTTAGTATCTTTCACATGGATGCACTCTTGTAAACCATTGGTAATTTTGATAGTAATAGAGGGTATAGTTTGTTTGACGACGGGATGATAGAAAATAGATTCAAACATCTTCTCGACTATTCCATATGAAGCGTCTTTATCATGAATGAAATCACGTAAAATGTATTCTTTTTTCTCACCAACAGAAATAGGTAGAATCAAATCACTTTGAATGTAAAGGTGCTGTTCATGTTTATCAAGTGTCATTGGTGTTTCTATACCAATCGTATGCGCAGCAGTAAACACAGTTTGTAGCATTGAAAAACCAAAGAGTTTTTTCAAATTTTTACTCAATTGACATTGAATGTCATCACCCAGTTTCAGAACAACGCGTTGTTTTTCAATTGAAAACGAAATGTGGTGTGTCTTTACATCATATTTACTTTTCATCACATGCTTCAACTTCTGTTGTATATAAGGATTTACTTCATGAATGAAGCTTTCAACTGTATGATATAGACGCGGCATTATATTGATAGCAACTTTAGATTCTTGATAAGACTGGTAAATTTTCTTGATGCGATCACCATATATGTCCACCCACCATTCAACATTAACTTAATCAGCTTTAGTCTGATATTCATGAGAAGCATACACCAGACCGCCTCCAATAATAGGTGTATAATGTCTTACAAAATGGCGCAAAGTTGGAGAGAAATAAACTGTAAGTTTGTCATTATATTTCTGAATAACCAACTTATTTTTGTCCGCCATAATTTTTTCTCCATACTTCTTACCCACAGTCTCATTCCATCGTTTTACTAACTCAATAAGTGATAAAGGTTGAACACCACGCTTTTTCAAAATGATGCGTTCTTCACATTCTACAACATCTTCATCAAATATTTTAAATCTATAATGAAATTTGTTGATTCGATTTGAATAAACTTTTTTAACATTTGCAGTAGCAATTGGCGTTAGATGTAGTCCATGACCAAAACCGAGATGTGGATGGAATTCATTATCCAACCTCAGTGTAAGACCTTTAGTAAAAGAATGAAAGCGAAGGAACTGTCTCCCACTCCAATGATAGATAGTAAACTCATAAGCTTTCTGATTTTTATTCTTCATGATGGAAGTATTACCACTATTGAACGCCTTAATAATTTTCTCATTCCCAAATGGTTCATAATAATCTGATTTTATCTGAATCCATTCATAGTTCCACTTTCCATCTGATGTTAAATTGTATGGGAACTGAAATGCATTATTCATCGTTATTCCATCATGGGTGCGAGAAGTCAATATTATTTCTTCCAAATCATTCACATTCTGAATATTGCTATCATAGCAAATACTAGAAACGCCAACCTCCCATTCACCTTCTAAATGTAGTGGGCGATTTAATTCTACTCGATAGTCTGATGGTTTATTTTTGGGAAATTTATTCATAGAAGCATTACTTGGCAAGTAGATTAGAAACGAGTCCTTATTTTCACTTTCCATATTATTCACATTGGAGAAAAATGTGAATGCGTTTGCATTAACTCTTCATTCGGAAATGGAGTGTGATACTTGTCACAGCATCTTTATGAAAAGGAATCAACGCACCAGCATCGTCATAAATTGCAATATCAATTTGTGGGATGTAGTTTGATTTCAGCTTTGTATAATGCGCTTTCTTGAAAGTATGCTCAGATAAAATACTGCAGCTTTTTGGCTGGTATGGTATCATTTCTAGCAATGGAGCTTCAACATCTCCCACACGTACATCTTCACCAATATTGGAATATATCTGAAAATAGTTAATACGACGCGATAGCGACATGTCTGCGCTAGCTTTGGTTACAGTACCACTTTTAAAGATATTTTGATCAAAACCCAAAATGTCCATTAGAGTTTTATCCATAATTAGTTCAATACCTTTTCCACTTATAGTGAGAGACAAAACACCTCCTTTTTCAGAAAATGAAATATGTTGCTCATTAATCACTTCATTTAAATAATCTGCAACCAATTTAACTGAAGTAATAATGCGTGGCATCAACACTCTTGTTTCATGTAAGATACCACCTAAAGGCTCTACACACTTTCTGTATAAAGATACGGACCATTCTGTATCAACTTGATTTGACCTTTCACATGGTAAATGTTGCATATCAGTATTTTCCATGAACAGCTGCAGAACGATGTCGTAAGAACTGATGAAAATCTTTTGAACAAACTAATACTAGATTATCATCAATTAATTTACTTATTGCAATATGATTAGATGATTTGATATAAGTCAATTTTGCCACTTGTTTACCATCAACTCGAAGGAGATAATTAAATTTCTTCAATAATGTTTCAGGAGTCATGTTTGTCTTTCTTGGCTTAATCACAATCTTCTTCACCAACGTCTTCTCATTTCTTGGAATAAGATCTACATAATAAGCTTCCTCTCGATATATTAACTGTTTATGACCACTTATGTGGTAATTAACATTAAAATTATCATAGCTTGTTAAGGCGCTAGCGAGGTAACCTAAATCATTTCTTAAACTTGGACTTAAACCAACAATCCAATCTTTCTCAACTACATGATGTACACAATTATGATCATCATTGTGCGGAGTAAATTGGACAATATATTTACACGCTTTATTCAAGAAATCATATATAAACTTTTTACATGATAAGAGATCTTTCTTTGGCCACTGTGGAATGTATACTCGGCAGCCCTTTTCACATTGGTAAGCAGCTGTGCGTCTCATATTAATAGTCATCACCTCATGATCAAAGGTATAGACACAGTTGCTATAGACAAGTTGAGTGACACCCACTTCCCAATTTCCATTTAGCTGTTGTGTATGATCAATGGGAGTAGAAAAGAGTGCGGCTCGATTACTAGCAAATCTCTTTGTAGCCGCATTGCTAAGCAAAATATGATAAAACGACATTTTGATATTGCTGATCTGCGACTTTCTTTGCATAACATCATGAAGACTTGGATTTTGGACTCTCTACAATATATCAGAGTTGATCGTGATGGAAACGTACATTTCAAAAATTCTCATGGTCATACATCAAGAGGTATTACATTAACATGGCGACAATTTGTCAACCTCAATGATATCATAAGGGATTTGGAATATTTTGAAACATTAAGATTCATCTCCTTGGGTGATCAAGTTTGGCTTCACCATTACAGAAATGAAATTCAAATCTGCCATTCTCATTCCGCAAACTGTTTCTCATTTCGCAAATACAATTGGGAGAAGTATAGAAGATACATACATCGCTCCATCATGACACTTATTCGTCGTGAGTTCATCGCCCTACCATGCAAATCTTAATCAGACATGCCTACCACGCACCATGAGTTGGAAATTGGATTCCCTACAACGTCTTGAATCGGATCATGATCGAAACGTCTATTTCAAAGATTCAACTGGAAATGTGAGAAGAGAGTTTGCTTTATCTTATCGTCCCTTTCAATCTCTACATCATATCATGAAGGATTTGAAATACTTCTATATGAAAAGACATTCACGTATTGGAAATCACATCTGGTTGCGCGTCAACAAAACGGCGAATTCAACTCTATCATTCCCAACTCCATACTAACTTCACATTTCATCAAGGTAGTTGGGAAAAGTATAAAAGGAAGGTACATCGCTCAATTTACTCATTCTTTCATCATGAAGCGCCATCGCTACACCATCGTCAACATTCTCCGTCGCTTCAGACTCTACACCAAAATCGATCTCACAACATTACACCAACACCTTCCAAACAGCAAGTATTACCCGGGCCGTCCTCAAATGTTAGTGGTGAAGATGAACAATTCACGGAATCTGCAACTCTTCCCAAATGGGACTGTACAGATTCTCGGCGCCCTTTCTCATTCATCGGCGCAGTCAATGCGCTTGGAGCTACAAAGACTACTACGTCGGATATGGAAGAGGGAGAGGTGTGTGATGTCGAATCTGACTGTGGACAATATGGTGATCTCTACTCAATTGAGTGACAGCCTATCATTTTTGAAGATTCGTACCAGCAGTTACAATTTGTGTTATGAACCCGAACTTTTTCCTGCAGCTCTCATTAGTTGTTGGTTACCTGTGCATGTGGCAATCTTTCATAATAGTAAAGTGATCATTACTGGACTAAAATCTCATGAACAAGCAAATGTGATCCTAGACTATCTCATCGAGTATGTACGAACCCAGCGGATTGTAAAATAAAAAACAATTTTTCCAACATGATGTTTTTATTTCAAATCATGATAGAACTTACAAATCATTTTTTCATTAGAGGAAGGATTACATGAAAAGTTTTGAATAACAGATACAAATCGAGATACATGTAAACGTTTTAAGATGAAGTACAGTACAAAAGCACCACACGTTGATGAAAGTGGATGTTGTAGTATGTGTTCATTTCGCTGATATTGACGCGTATGTTTTCTCAACCACTGCTGTGTTGGTATATTTGGAGGTTGAGAAAGACAGTCAAATAGTTCACCACGTCGGTCTTCTCCAATAAAGATCGCTTTCCAATGCTCACCGCCTAAATTCTGCGAATGAGTGTTTAGCACAATAAAGATGGGATAGTGATTTACTGCAGGTGGTAAGGTATATAGCGAATAGACATTATCGAAAGCTTTCAACGTCGCTTCGTCTGCATTACGCTGCACTTTAGTTTTAATATCGTCAGCAGTCAACCAACTCATTAACGATTATACTGAAGAATCACGTCACGATACTTTGTAATTTCAATATTTGAATCGAAGACTGCATCAATTAATACATTGATCGTCTCAGGTAGTGTTCTTTTGAATGGCAAATCCAAACGAATATTATGAGGCACGTTCGCTTGACGACAAGGTGCACTAATATCGCTGTCAGCAGTCAAATAAAATGCATAAATAGTATATCCACTCTTAAACTCTTTCATAGTCAGTCCGTTGGTGTCATCCGTATTGTAAAAGCCAAAGACATCCATAAAATCAACATAACTGCGCATAAATTGATCCGGAGCAAAATCTGGTTTGTAGGGTGGACCAGGATGACTCACACCATTTACACGTAAAGCAATTTCACTTAACTGATTGTGTTTAAAATTGAAAGGATTCTTCTTTATATTACCATTAAATGCATCATTTTCAACCATTGCCACCATGAGGAGCTTCGGTGCTTCCGATGGAAAGAGGCCATCTTTCATGAAACTCTTTTGATCTTTCGGAATTGTAAAGGTGAGAAGCTGAATGGGGTAAATGGCATTTTGGCGGTTAAGACCTTCAGCATGCCCTCTAATGACACTTGGATTCGGTACTACTCGACGAATGTAAAGTGCAATATCTTCCACATGAATTCTAAAATTGTCAACTTTAGCAAATGCATTCAGCGCAAATTCAGGCTTATTCAATGTCAGCTTGAGTCGCATGCTGGTATTACAGAGTAAAAACTTTGACTGTCTAAAGAAGTCTAAATTCAGCGGACCATATAGCTGACATACTTTACTATCCTTAATCATAGCAGATCGCTTTACAAAGCCACTGTTTGTTTCAACATCAAATTTTCCTGCTTCATCTCTGTACCATCCAATGGCTTCCATATGACTTTTTTGTGCTGCTGGATGAAACTGTGATACATGATTGAAATATGATTTATAGGGATAATCGCTTTGACCACTTTCCAGCTGCTGCTCTCCAATCGTTAGAGAAACATCGCGAAGTAATGTAGTCAATGGTAAATTGTTCAGTCCAACTTTATGTGCATCGTCAATAGCAGTTCCATCTGCTTGCTGAATTCTAAACCTCAAATCAACCATCGCATAACTCAAATCTATGTAGTCATCACTACCACCAGGAATAACAAATTCAATGGGGCCAGCATTCTCAGCTGTTCGAGGATGATAATCTACAATACTTGAACTAAGAATATCTGTCTGTATGGCTTGTTGATCAAACAAACAAAACCCGGAAGTTTTACACTCCATGATTAGAAGTTATAGCAGCGTCGTCGTTTAGCGCCTGATGAATGATTAGAGCCTCTGCGACGTTTGCGTGAATGCCTTTTGACTGAAGATCGCACCTTACCAGCTCCGCGATGTTTCCTCCTTCCTTTATTCATTCGTTTAGGTGATTTCTTTCCTTGAGTAACACCAGCGAAGGTCTGCTTCAATGTTTTTAAACCGCGTTCCTTCCCACGATTCAACAAACTGCTCTTAAAACTTCTACCTCTGGAAAGATCACTAGCAACATCACCAGCAAAGCCAACGGCATTACTTAAAACATTTCGTTTTAAAGATCTACCGACATTGGATATGAGAGGTGCTACAACAGATTTCAGTGCACCAAGTATGCTACCTCCACGTTGGCGGCGAGCGCCGATGTAAATTTGTCCTCCACCACTTACATAGGAGGGTCGTGAATAAAATGAGGCAGTTGGATTCATAGCTCAAACCCTAAACATTGTTAGTTACAACTTTGCATGAATCACTGTCGATCACTTAGATGAAAGATGTCGGTACGACGCATCCAAGAGTTCATACTTGAAGGATAATCAGTCCATTTAACAAGACACCATTCTTCACCTTGCCGTTTTTTACATCGAATGATTTTCTCTACCAAATATGTTTCACTTTCAGTGACTACCTCAATCTCATCGCGGTAAAAGCTACCCTCAATTTCTTCATTATTGTAATCTTTCAACTTGTAGGTGGTGGGAGAGTCTTTTTGATTAATCCTTGATACTGTAAATACCTCCTCTGTCCAATTCGGAAGGTACCCTTTAGCAAAAACACTCTTCACTTTTGAGATACGAACTTTATCACCAATTTTCACATCACTTTTCACATGAGTGCGTTTACGTTGGAATGATTCGCGCACTTTATCTACATTGTCAGCATTTACATCTACTGGTCTGAGTCCAATAGAACGATGGATAGAGTGATTGTAGGCATGGAGTGTATCTTGTAGAACCTTTGTCCAATTTTGTGTCAAGTTGGCAGTAAAATGTCGCCACAAGCGATTTTTTAATGTGCGATTAAAACGTTCAACAGGAGCAGCTTTATAAGCACTCTTTACACTAAACAACTCAATGTCATGCCTCTCAAATAATCTTCTCACATGCTGATTTTCAAACTCTTTTCCTTGATCACTCTGAATTCTTTTTGGAATCCGACCTTCTCGAAAAATTGTTTGGAATGCTTTTGCTACTCCTTTCCCTTCTTTAGTTTTTAAAGGTTGAGCCCACGCATAACGCGAGAAAATATCAATGACGGTTAAAATAAAATTATTGCCCGAGTTATGTTTTGAAATGGAGGCGACATCACACAAATCTGCTTGCCACTGTTCATCGATGTCATGAACAATATAATGGCGGGTGCGGTACTTCTTTTTCGCTTGTTTGTGGAGTGTATAGGTAGCCTGACACTTTAACCATCGTTTCACTTGTGATTGTGGAAGACCGCTCGCTTTTGATAATTTCTTGATAGATGCAAATCTTGCCGGATGTTTTACATCATAATAGATTGACTTCAAACGTTCAGTCGATGACGATTGACTCTTTTTCCTCCTTCTCATCTTTTTGTTTTCTTGCCTTTCTACATTTACAACAACTGCAGCATTTAGCTTTAGCGGTTTTGCGATCGTGTTCACATTGCTTAGGGGTTTCATTGTGAGAGCTGGCGCAGCAAGTGCAAGTGACAAGGACATTCACCTCTGGCGGCTCATTACATGGTAAGCAACACATCTGCTTCATATTAATAGTCTGAGAACATGTATTTCCAGGGAGGAGCTGTTTTACGTTTTCCTTTTACTAGTTTTAGTGGCGATGTAGATCTACGTCGAGTTCTTCCTCTTGTTTGCTTAGTGAGTGTGGGAGGGGATGTAGCAGGTGACGTCTTAAACCAATTTGTTGGCATTTTCATCGTCTGAAGCATTGGAGCAGTAGCCACTGTTGAATCAAGTTCTTTCAATGTCTCATTATTCAAAGCAAATTTTGGCACATTATGCTTTTTCAATAGTTTAAGAAAGTATGACCAACCAGGTGGAACATAGCCCTGACGGCGCTTTCTACGTGTCGCATACTGAATCAAGTCTTCATAACGTGAAGCATCAATCACTTTATTTTCATCTGTAATGATTTCTCCTCTATCATTTATATTGAGATGGGTTTCAATACTGTTGAAAAGAGACATTGCATGTGCGTGAGATGCTAAAGGTGTAGCAGTCGATACAGAGTCACGCATCTTATTCTTCAAGTTTTTCAATTGCTCAACAGTTTCCGATTGTAATAATACAGCACGATGTGGATCTTTGATATGCGCATTTTGCTGATCATTTAATTCATTCTTATAAATTTAATTTGCGAGAGGTTGTCTTACTTGTTGCATGGCAGTCAATTGCACATATTCAGACTGAGGAATAACAACCATGCGAGAATAAAAACTCGTAGTTTGTAGATAATCATAGCCTCTTTCAAAATATCACTTCGAAATCTAAATTCTTCCGGACACTCTTGTGTAAAATCAATAAATAAGTAACCGTGTGGTTTTTCAGTTGCTGCTTGAAAAATTTCAATTAAGGCTTTTGATCCTCTGCGTGCAACTTGTCGCGCTAAAATTTCAAATTGACTTTTATCTCGCGGATTCTTGAAAATAGCATAATAGTGTGTATTCAGGTTTCGTGTGCGGGCTTCTTTCCCATCAGGAAACAAATTTTGTGTGATATAGATGATAAAACACCTTTTATGATGTGCTGCGCGAGTGAACATATCTGTAACATCTTTTGAATTCTTACTTTCTTTTAATAAATCATCCAATACAACAACATCATTAGACTGAAGTTTATCCACTGCAATAATTCCTTCATGTCGAATAAAGTTGCAACTTTCCAATTCCTGAAACAGCGACGGTTGATAAATACCATAACACCAAATCACTCGATTGATAGGTTCCTTAAACAACTCCCTTCTTTTATCCAATAAATTCAGCGTGAAAACAGTTTTACCTGCATGAGATGGACCTGATACAGTCAGAACTTTATCACATTGAAGTCTGAAATCCATTTTAATACTTTGAGATTCAACATTTGCATAATTAACGCTTAGCGCCAAAGATATTACCCAATATGTTACCCTCGACAGGAGCTAACATTGGAAGTATTGCTGAAAGGAAACCGCCCTTTTGTGTTAGAGTTTTCCTCTTTCTTTGAAGGGTGACTTTAGGATTGGAGATGAAACGCAATTTTGTGGCATATCGCTTAAGTAACTTTCGTTGTTTTGGCGCTAATTTCTTCGTCCTCAACTTCCTCACATGAGAAATAATTTCACGAATGAATTTATCGTTAGCATGTCGTATAGCATTGTATCGCTGATTTGCTTTCATTCGTCGGAGAGCTTGAATGGCTGAAGAAAACTTTGAAGACTTTTGACTTTTACGTTTCGCCATTTTCCGTGTTAGTCTTTGCTAAAACCTATCTTTACCACATTTGCATAGGTACTAACTATTGCGGCATAAGTGGCACTCGAAATGAGCAATATCACAGTGGCTACATTTGCAAAGTTGAATGCAATTACGTATGAAACAGCGTTGACAAAAAGCATGCTTACATCTCTGAAGATGCGCTTTTCATTTCCATCCTTTCGCTTACATGCATCACAACACATAGTTTCACCGTTACTGATGTCTATGGCAAGTCTTTTTCAAGATATGAATTTGCTAGCCTTTTCTAAATAATAGACACATGTACAGAAGGAATATACTTCGAGAGTGAGCAGACATAGCTCGAAAACCAGTTGTGCTACAATCAAGTACCACTGCATTTTCAATTTTTCTTTATGGAAAGTTGAATGTGTATATCTGAAATCGCTTCAATCACTAGACTGCTACCATAATGGTTAAATGCGTTAAGACGTTCAGCAATTTTTATCATATGTCTTTTAAAAAATTCTTGGGGGTGATCTACCACTTCCATTGAATAAGAAGCAAAATGGAAAGAGCGACTTTCCACCTCTTCCTTTCCAAAATGACTAAACTTAATTTTCGCAACTAATCGCGCCATGACAATGCTATCAGAGAATGTATTCATTAACTCTAGAAATAGAGTGCTAGCATCATCGACCACTGCTTCGATGTCGGTCTCATCTTTATGAAAATTTATCACATAATCTTGAACAGCTCCTTTTAAACTTTGCCTATGAAAATGTAATGTTCCGCAGTCGTTTGAGAAAGACATGATCGCTCTTTATCTAACCCATCCATTGCATGAAAACAACTCTTCTCATAGTAACATTTATTGAATAACGGTAACAAGCATGCATTATAAATCAATGGTTTGAAAGAGATAAAATAGATACAGCTGGTAACTATCATACAGCGAGCAATGATAACCATACAGGACTTTGCAGTGTTGAGGTAAGGAGGAAAGAAGCATTGGTTATGAATGTAGCTACTACAACGAACAGACAAAATAGGAACACACAAATCCTTAAAACGTTTCGTGACTTCATGATAATGTTGATTCACTCTACTATCCCAAGGTGGGAGCAAAATCTCATCAATGATTAGATTGGGAAATACTTTCCTCTCCTTACCAGGATTATTACAAAAGATGCGTATAACATTGAAAGCAGCTAACCATCGTTTAAAGTCAATAAGAAGAGCAGTCTCACAAGAAAAGCCGTAGTCTGCAAATATTTCAGATTAAGTCCATGAATGTGTTTTCTCGCCCATTGATCAACATTGGGATCACAGTTGGCATGTTGATGATAGACACTAACAATCTGATATGTCCAATTGTTTATAGCAATAGCACTGAGCTCCTGTACAGGTTCACCCTCACAATCCATAAAAATGATGATAGAAGCCTAAAACGGAAATTTACACATCTAAGGAAACGTTCTATGACTTATTACAAAATGAAGAATTACATCGATGCTTTTCACGACAAAATACACAAATGATATGATGGCAACGAAGAAGTAAAATGTATCTAATAAGACCACGTCTACGACACTCAAAGCACATAAGCGAATTGTCATAGGGTAGAGTTAGGAAAGGACTAGTAATTCTCCTTCTTTGATTTGCGTTTTGATGCAGCATTCTTCTCCGACTTGCGCTTCGTACCACTGCTGTTAAGGATTTGATCAATTATGTCATCCACGTTGGGTTGTTTTGGAATATATAGGATGGATTTCATATGCATGGAGAGAGAGACTATTTTATTATCCTTGTGTCGACCATAATATAGCCCATTCACTTTGAAAAGGATATCCCAAGTACCTTCTCCGAGCTCATCACATCTGATCGGTATTGATTGATCTCCATCCTTTTTATAATAACTACACCAATGTGATACCGGTAGGCAAATGTGATTACCATCCCAAATCTTTCTATAGGTAGTATCCTTGTCATCTCTCGCCTTCCACTCTTGAGCAAGAGGAGTAGGAATGTTCATATTTAATGTCACGTACTCCTCAATAATATCAAGTTGGTGGCGAATGTACGGACTCACGGGGATCAGTATGTAGTCCCCATACTGATTGCGCATTATCTTAACATCCGTGGAAGGGAGCATTCCCGTTTGGAGTACTACGCTATGATCGTCATAACGCAAGACTTGTTTAAATTTACGCTGTAGCGGTGTAGGATTATGTACCTTGGTTGTTTCTTCCACTGGCCTCAGTTGTAGATGATCTGATCGTAGCGAACCTTGTAACGTTTGACCGCCATTTCGTCCTACTAGTGCAGCAGATGGAGTAGATGCCTGAAAATGAAAAAGATTGTATTAAGTTTACGTTCAAGGGAGGAGAGGGAGGGAAGTAGCGACTTACCATTTTAGTTGGATAATAGAATAGAGAGAGAGAGAAAATGTGCGTCCGTCACTCGTGCGATTCAACGATGGAATGATTCTCACTGTGGAAGGCTCGCTATTTATATAGAAATGCTTGATTCTCATTGGATGATAACATCAAGCTTAATTCGAATCTGGCCTCCGTTTTCCCATCCGATGCTTCGTTTTGGCTCTGCAGCCCACAGCCATCGCAAAAATTCTAACTCTGTCGTTTTTCACCAATCTCCCAAAATCTTAAATGGCGTCTCACATCTAAACGAAGACAGATAAGAACAAGCCATTTCATTCACTGAATTTGTCTTACTCTTAGCTTTCAAACGAGCTATTGCACGACAAAATCCGTCCATTAGAGGCAAAGTTGGAAGGTCGGTGCCAAGGGGGGGGGGACGTCAGCGAAACTTTTTCTCTCCGATTGACTTGAAACACGCCATACCGATGCAGAATTTCACGCTGAATCCGAATCTGGCGTCCGTTTTCCCATCCGAGCACTGCTTCCACTCGAAACAGCCCATTTTCAACCCAACATTCAGCAGATTGCACGAAAAACATCACACACTATAGCCTCAAGACAAAACCTGGCGGTCGCCCAAGTCCACCACGACACTCTGTCGTTCCAGAGGGGGGGAACCTTTCGGACCCACTTGGCCGGCACACCACGACACTCTGTCGTTCCAGAGGGGGGGCGCCGTTCGAGTGTTCGCCGTTTTCTTACTACTGACCTACCACATTTTTATGTATATTGACGTATCTTTCATTTATACCCTTTGCAATCAGAGTAAAAGATGAGAGTTGACAAAGCTCGTTTATTGCTTTTTACTTGATCCCTTTTCACGAATACCGACATAGTACATCTCCATAATAAAAAGTTCAGCAAAAAAGGTAGCAAAAGCATGTGTAACTATGAAGTTCTAACGTTACTTGGCCTACTCCCCACTGCGGGTTTGTACGGTGCTGACATAGTCAGACGTTTGTGAACCTTTTTGATAATTTTAGCCAGGATGTCTCTCCTGCCAAATTCCAATAATATTTTCGGGGTCTGAACTCTGCGCCAATATAACGCTAAGACAATACCGGTACATAATGTGTAATAGCCATTTTACCTCGGAAACTGCCAATAGGCCTATGCAAAAAAATCAAATTGATTATTGACTAATAATATGTTAACAGCTAGTTTCACTACAAATAATCAATAATGAAACTTTAAGGCAGGGGTGTGGAGTCCTCCGACTCCGGGGTTTGATGGGACTCCGGCTTTTGATAGGACTCCGACTCCGGGTGGCAAGCATAAACAGAGTTAGAAGTGGGTCGTGGGTCATGGGTCAGGTGGGTCAAGTGGGTCACAAACTCGCGTGAGTCAGGTGGATCGTAGGTCATGCTTTTCCAAAACGTTGGTGTGTCAGGTGGATCGTGGGTCACATATGCCGTGGGTCAGGTGGGTCGTGGGTCAGACTTCGTTGACCCACTTCCAACCAGTTTGACCCATGATAGATTTGACAATCTCAAATACAGTAAACTTCATTTATTCGTATTCTAATCATTCATGAAAAATGATTGAATCAGTGTCACTGAAAGGGGTGATGGATGCACACAGTCAAAATATGCAACACTATTGACTTTCACATGCCTCATACAGTTTCGAAAGGGGGCGGAATTCACACAAATGAAAGGCTCGAAAACGATTGCTGCTGTCTACTGAGAGATGTTGGTTGGTGGAGAGAAATTGTTTGAGTATGCAATTGTGTCTGCTCGATTCTCTGTCGCTATGTCTGACGATACCCTATGATGTATGACCTTGATTTCAGAGACACAGCTACTTAAGAAGTCAGGCATTCAGAGGTTCTATTCATCTTGAAAATTTTCTTGCAATGCCAACTGACCTTCGTTTTGTCTGCTTCGTTTGATTTTGTTGGTCCTTCATAGAAAATATCCCCTGGTAGAGGCTAGAATGGTAAATCCCCGGTAAAGATTGATCGGAGCTTAAATATTTTCGAAATATTTAGATGCTTCACATCTAAAGTATTTAGCCGTTCAATCTACTTTCGCATCATACGTGTTCCATGCATCTCATTGCTCATTCGATGCATGATAATCTGAAATACGATAATTCATACGACGGTCATTGATATAGACTTATCCCTTTCACACAGACTTATTACGGCAGAGCTCTGTGAGGAGATATTTTTTGACACTTCGTATCAATAAAAAGTTTCGTTTTGATATTTGATTTGGTATCAATTAAAATAGGAATATTTACATGATGTACTCGTACGTGTGGCGCCACTCAAATATCAGTTCAAAATATCAAAAAAAATCAGTTCATCTATATGTATTGCCAGTTTGAATTATAATAATAATATAATAATATTCACGCGTTACGCATGCCTACTCCATTTGCTTTTCAATGAATGTCATTCTTACATCAAATGCCTACAACTTTCTACTTAAATCTAACATTAGCGGAAGTTAATGAAGTTTGAATCGATTGCCATCAGAAGCAACAAAATATCAGTTTGACGAATTTTGTGGGATAATTTTCACACATGTAGTATCTAACATAATAAATGCATGCATAAAGGATTTAGACCTACTGCAGTCTTATTTTTTAACTTAATTTGATTAAGAAATGTAACATTTGAAATATAGTCTGTATAGGGGGTGGGCCCCAACTTAACTAATCATCTCTCTACGAATTAAATAGGTAGCACTAAAAAGGATAGTCAAGAATTATAGCAAGAAACAGAGTCGTTTAAATTTTATTAGAACTTTAGGCATTTGTGGTGCATGAACTTTGATTATAAGATAATTTTGATGAGGTTGCATGTCTATTTGTCATGTGACAAGTGATCTAATGCACTTGAATCTTCATAACAAATCTTAACAATAATTTTGATACTACGAGGCCTCTATCTAGATAGAACTATAATCTTGAATGAAAATGAAACCAAAGATGATACCAGAAACGGAAACTGCACTCACATCATTCACCCTTGCATCATGTGGATTAGGTGGGTCAGGTGGGTCAAAGATGTGGTGGGTCAGGTAGGTCGTGGGTCATGTTTTCGTGAAAAGTCGGTGGGTCAGGTGGGTCGTGGGTCAAGTTTCGTTGACCCACTTCCAACTCTGAGTATAAAAAGCCTAGTTTTTTGAAGAATTAGCTGGTAACCTACATCACAGATCATTATATGCTTACCTGAACCTATATTTAGTGATCATTGCTGCATCAATTATCAATCATTTTCGATGAAAGTTGATCAAATGTCGCTTTCGACTGAATGGATACGACTCGGCTCCTCCCATCTTCTTAATGTGTACTTCACACGGTTTTTCTCCCATCTCTACCAGGCAGGAAAATCCCCCATCCTTCTCCAAAAAATGAGAGTACACTTTCGACTTTAATATGCGCCATCACACACGATTAACGTCAGGGTAAGAGGTAATGTTCTCAAACAAACCAGTATTTCATTTTCGTCTCTGATGTGACCTTTGACGCTTAGGTGTGATCGAGGCTAGGAAGGCTTGTCTTCTCTACTAAATCACTGAGTGAAAGGACAATCCTTCTTTCGCTATCACGGTTCATTCCCCCAACTATTACAAGCTTTGCATGCACTGTTGTCTCTGCACTTTTGTTTGACGGAGAAAGTTGACAGTGACAGCTATGCACGAGAATAAATAATTTGTTTGTATTATGTTTCGGGTCTAGTTTCGGGTTTTCAACAAGAAAAGCCATTTTCGAGTGGTAAAAAGACAATTGCAAGGACATATCAAAAAGTATTTAGCCAAAAACCACATGAGCGACTAATAATGTGTTATGATTAGTTTCGCATCTCGCACAACACCTGCAAGTTAGAGATATTTCAGCTATAATAATCAAAGCTGATAGAAATTATAGTTTTTAGAGTTCAAAAACCAATGAGATGTCGGGTGACTTATGATCAGGGCAGATCAAATATGCATCAACAAATGATCTTTTTATGCAGTAAAAACTGTACTTTCATTCGGAACTTAGAGATAGCTAAGATATTGTAAGAAATGCATGCATGCATAAATAGTAAATAATCTGCCACTACTTGGAGCTCTTTTCTAATACACAATGCACGGATGTTTTCCTTAGTCACCTAGTGCGATTGTTCATCAGAAATATCCAGTTTTCGGAAAAAGTATTCTCAATGTCAGAAAAGGTAATTGGAGATCTTGATGATAACATTTTTCTTCCAATGAATATCCTTCAAAGTCCCTCTCAACTGGCTTCATGAATTGGGTGTTTTTTACAGAACATGTTTCAACTCGGTCCTTACTTGGAATTAAAATCAAAAGTTGCTTGGCTTGAGACGGATTACGCCTACAGTCTTGAAATTTCTTCAGACAACGAGGAATATAACAATCTCGGTCTCCGATTCTACGATTAGTTCCTTTAGGTTGATGATTGCTATACAACTATCTTCCAAGTCAACGACTATTTTTTTCAGGGCCTGACAATTGGTAAGGTAGTTGCTCCTATCCATATACCCCAACGGGTGATTATCGGG
>CAJQUW010007562.1:0-87500 GCA_907163375.1 Prostheceraeus crozeri
TTTATAATATTTCATTTCCAGGTGTGTTGCAGAAATGCTTTACAGTGCAGCCCGAACGGTTTCCTACATTGTGGAAAGAAGTCAAGGCTTCGTTAAATCAGTGTTTCAGAGAAGGGAATAGGAACAAGAAGGCATCAAACATCCATAATGAAACATTTTGAAAAGTTCAGACTTCCAAATTATGCATGATGTTTTTGTAATGTTTCGTCTTTATTGCTCATTGAAAGTGATTAAACTGATTACACTTTATAGATAGCCTTCCCAGTGCAATTGACTGCATGAAAACTTGTCATCGAGTTGGTGGCATAACGTTACTTCTCCGTGTTTAATTGTCACTAAATTGGTCTTCTTCATTTATATGTAATTCAGTCGATGGAATTAATTGCTTTTGCGTAAAAACGAATATACTGTCGTAATTTGAGTCACAATATATGGATGGGTTCTCTGTTATGACAATCATGTACTACCGGTATCTACTTAGTCTGAGGGAGGAGTGTACAGTCACAGCCACTGGTTGACTGGATTATCATCACCTCGTTAGAATTCAATAATAATCAATAACTTGATACAGTAGCATGTAACACAATAACTGGAATTCAGTAATATTTTGCTGAATACATTTTAAGCATATTCATCACTCAAAAATTTTAAATTGATAAGATTTCAATACCGCGTTGAACCAGCCCTTGCTCCCAAGACTATGAATTCACTGTCATATATTCAGTCAGTATTTAACAGAATTCTGTGGTGATTATTTTGCACCACACATTTTAATTGGCTTTAGGTTGATGGCTTTTACTTTAACTACAACCAAGTCTTCTATGAGTTCCTCGCACAAGGACTTACAGTCGTTGGCAGTTTAGCACTAATTAATATCGAAGGATCATATCAAAAGTAACGGGCACTATAACAGATCTTGGGTCTTCATATGGGTCTCTAAATTAGTTGAGACAACTAAGAAGTATCTCAGTCTTGGTGAATTCATTGGTCATGCTTATTTGCGAATGATTGTAGAACTTAAATTCAAAAATTAAATACCGTGACTACAGCCTAGAAATATTGATAGAGAGCATGTTATAGATTTGTATGACACCATTTTCCACTAGAGAAATTGTTTTAATTTTGTTCTCTTCCGCTCCCTGGATTCTTCGAATTTTTAACCGTGACGGGATTTAATTTAATTCCATTTCATTTCATGGAAAAGATTTAACAATTTTATCAATTTGGTAGCTTAAAATATTGGATTACTTCTAATTAGGTCCTAATGACAAATAAAACGTCCATGAATAACGTCTCTTAGAATTCAATGGCGAAATGGCTCACGTTATACACAGCGATTGACTGTTCGCGTAAAACAAGAACCTATCTAGAATCCTAAATTTTCTGTATGAATTATGTAAAATCGATCGTGTTTAGTGTCTCATTCGTACTTAGTCATCAATAAAGCATAATAATCTAGGATAATCGTTAATTGGACTAACCGAAGTAGAATAAGCACTGACTAATTACGCAACCTTGTAATATGTGCTTCATTCTGTTTCAGTTGTCGCGATTGGAAGCTATGATTCAAGGTGTGGATGAGTCATCAAAGAAGATGAGATCGACTATTCGAAAGTGCTTATGTACATTAAGTCCAAAAACCTCTACCAGTGAACAATCAACGATTAACAAAACAGCCAGGGCGGTGTTTCGGTTAATAGCCCCTGATGAGGTATTTCAATATTATACACGGGAAGCTACAACGAAATCAACGGAAAAACCTCTGGCCTCAATACATCCTCGATTAAACCAGTTGGTGACGACAGGTTCTGACGTCAAAGTGATGCTGACAAAGATCTTGACGTCAACGCCGATTAACTTATTTTGTTCTGTTGTCACGTGTTGTTGAACAGAATTTTCCGGTGTCTTAAGTGAAATCGGGCCTTGGCTATTTTTCTAACTTTTAGCAACTTGCTACAGATCGTCATATTTCTTCCAAAATTCTTCTAGTTCAGTTTTGGTGCACTCGTGACTGTGACAGTAGCAACTGTGATTCTACTTTAGTAAATTTTATTTTATTTAACGCATTAACTACGATGAGTATGTTGATCAAGTGACTGATTTCTCTGGAAAATCAGGTTTACGTAATTGTCTTCATTTTGTACATCTGAGATGCATGTTTAGTTTTATTACTGGTACTGCAAAGCCTCAACTTTTGTTGTTATGATTGTTAAGCGACCCGTTTCTCTGTAAAATCATGCTGACGTAATTGTTTATTTTACTGTACACTTCAACTGCAAGTATAGTTTTATTACTGGTACTCAGAACCCTCAGCTTTTAATATAATTGTTAAACGACTAGTTTCTTTGAAAAATCAGGTTTACGTAATTGTTTATTTTACTGTACACTTCAACTGCAAGCATAGTTTTATTACTGGTACTCAGAAC
Source organism: Prostheceraeus crozeri (assembly GCA_907163375.1). NCBI lineage: Eukaryota > Metazoa > Platyhelminthes > Polycladida > Euryleptidae > Prostheceraeus > Prostheceraeus crozeri. The sequence goes on from CAJQUW010007562.1 coordinate 2,427, forward strand.
CCTCAACTTTTGTTATTATCATAACTGTTTAGATTTCTATAATTCAATTTTTCTCAAATTAAATCTCGGCATTTGCATGATATTATTTTCCATCCTGCTTTAAGGACAACTTCGTTGTGAAGTAGCAATCGATTTTTATTTTGAGGACATGTCAGTAAGAAATAGACTTAACAAAATAGACAGTACTCATCAGTGCTTGTCCGGATGTATTCAACAATTGATTCCGAAAGGTAGATAGTGGCCCTTGCACCGAGGTTATTTATTCGATATCGTGTTATCTTTGTTATGAATATCTACCGGTAGTCTGCAGCGATTACTACCCTTCGTTGATAGCCGTCGGATATCACCTAACAGTAAGGAGGTGTATTACGGTGATCCGCTGATAACGGACGCTACACCGTGGTAGTCCGCAGGTATCCGTCGGATCTCATAGTGTTATCCACAGATATCAGAAGGATACCTGAGGTACATCCTCTGCGGTTAAATTTTGTCGTACGAAAAAACGCCGTTTAATCCGCGGATAGTTCCATTCAGTCTTAGAAACGGTTAAGATACGGATATTCTACAGAGCTCCCCTTGCTCGGTGGGACCTCAGGTAGAAAGTTATCACTCAACAGATCTCGACGAGAATCCGTCAACTGACAACTCCTTTGACGAAAGCTACGGAAATCGTCCAAGTATTTCGGAAGGGAGGAGAGTGCCAGAAGAGAAAAAGCTGCCCACTCAGAATAAGGTCAGATCAACGCTAGAGAGTCAGTCTAGTATAATTGAGAGACCAAAACGTACTTCTGGTCGACCACAGCGATACATTCTCGAATCGAGTAAGTGATTGATAAAATATCGTGAAACTTTACTAATCAGCGTTGACATTTTGACTAGTTCGTGCTTGTTAATGTATACTATACTTAGCCCCTCATGAACATTCTATTTTCTATGTGTGTAAATCGTTGTGAACATTTTCTACGTCATTTCAAGTAAACTTTTCCTATATGTGTCATATTCGAACGTTTTCTATCAGTGCAACTTCGTGTAAGCATCGTCTACAAAGAACTGCAACTTTGGATTCAGCCTCCAAGGTGGAGGAGTGACATGAACTCTATTTAATGTGATTGTTTTATTTCGTGCATGCTTGTTTGAGTTTGCAATAAATATAAAATAGCGAAACCGATACCCATCAACACGGTTGTTTTCTCTCGCTACTGCAGGCAAGCTTAAATACACAACAGTCGCTCATGAATGCTGCGTGGAATGTGTGCTTATACTTCATCACATGTTCATCAACACACAGAGAATTTGCATCACTACACTGTATGATCAACGCTGCATAATAAAGCTTAACTTTCAAGCTAACAATTATTAAACTCCAAAATGAAGTACACTATTTTTGCTCCAGATCTTTCACTGCATGAAATTATACCCCTATTGTAAAGCAAGATTCACGTTATCCCTAACGTGTCTGTGTGATAATTAAAAATGCTAACTATTTAGTACAAGCCTTTGGTGGCAAAGGAATGTTCAAAAATCCGCGGACGGAAATCGTATTGCTACGATCGCTTTAATCGAAATATAATAATGAAATCAAGAGTTTTAGACCCAATTTATTGGTGCACTGCTGCCTCGGCAGTGGAAGAGCTCAAATTATAGGACCCATCAAAGAATCAAAACTTTCAAAATTTTCCAAAATTTTCCATAATTTTCCACGGAAAATTTTGATTCATCGCTACTTGGGGTTAGTTGAAACATTGATGAAGGGGTAGTTGAAGCATTGTTCCAACAAACCCCATGTCATGTTCCAATGAGCCCCGTGTAGATTTATATTACTTTAAGGCTTGTTTTTGCAATGACACCGGCATATATTGTCACACTGTATTTTATAAATCCCTAAAAACGGAAGTCTTAGAAGTAAACAAATATATTGATAGAGTTGTGCTACTGCGACATAATCATATTGCAGCAAAGAAAAAGTTAGAAAAAATAAAATCAGTCAATGTCTAAAGATAGATTACGATTAATTTCCGCTTTCTCGAACCTTACATAAGTTCTCATCGGTAAGCGAAAGTATGTCCGAGTGGGACTCGAACCGCACATCATTCAACGGTAAAATCATCAATTACTGTTACCTTAGCCACTAGGCCACAGAATCTTAGCTAGATAGCTGCACTGACTATCTACCTGGTTCTTTTTATTAGACTACTACTTACTGTCTATACAGTATACTATACAGTAGAAGTCAATTTATTTTTCAGGACTCGTGTTAAAGTTGGTGGCGACATGCGACATCATAAAAGAAGATCTGACAGAGGCAAGACTCCGAAAGTAGATATGGAAAAGGCGATGGAGGTGTTATTAAAAGAGACCCTGTCGATCGGTTGCAAATGACTTTGATATTCCTCATGTTACTCTGAGAAAATATTGCATAAGATAGAGAAAAAATCCAGAAAGATAATGGGAAAATTTCCCTGGAAAGATGTGGCTATTTCAACAACAGATTTGTCTTCAGTGCTGCACACGAGAAAGCTCTCGTGGATTTCATATTGAAAGCTTCATCGCGGTACTACGGGTTATCTGTTAAAGAGATAAGGAGTTTAGCCTATGAATATGCAGTAAAACTCGATCTTGATGTACCACCTTCGTTGCAAGAAAACAAGGAAGCTGCAAAGGATTGGATGTCTGGACTTCTTAGTCGACACAAAGATATTACAATCAGAGCAGCTGAATCTACTTCCTTGGGTCGAGCTGCATGCTTCAACAGACATAACGTGCGCTTGTTTTTTGAAAATTACAGCACTGTTGTTGAGAGGGACAATTTCCCTCCAGACCGCATTTGGAATGTGGATGAAACCGGGCGCACGACAGTGCACAAACCGAACAAAGTTATCGCTAAGACTGGTTCAAAGCAAGTTGGAGCTATTGCATCCGGTGAGCGAGGTCAACTGGTGACAATCTGCTGTGCTGTGAATGCAATTGGAAATACAGTACCGCCGATGCTTGTGTTTCCTCGGGTCAACTACAAAGACCATTTCATCCGAGGTTCTCCAACTGGATCCATTGGGGTAGCGCATCCAAGTGGCTGGATGACCAAAGACAATTTTGTGTTATTTTTAAAGCATTTCGTCAAATATGTCCGTCCAAGTGCTGAAAACAGAATTCTTCTACTGCTTGACAATCATGAGAGTCATGTGAGCATCGAGGTTATAAATTTTGCCAAAGAAAATGGAATTGTGATGCTTTCCTTCCCTCCCCACTGCTCATATAAACTTCAACCGCCTGACAAGGGCGTTTATGGCCCATTCAAATCATTAGCGCATGCAATTCTTGGATGAGAGAGCACATAGGCAAAGCGATGACCATTTATGATGTACCTGAAATGGCAGGAAAGGCGTTCACACGGGCAATGACTCCCAGTAACATTCAGTCGGGATTCCGCGCGACAGGAGTTTTTCCGATGGATACACAAAGTAGATGTATTCAATGACGATGATTTCATGCCGTCTTTTGCAACGGAAATACCAGATCCTACGGAGGCGACAACTTGGCCTACTTCTCCACTTCAGGAATCGACAACTTCACGAATTGAAAATCAGAGAGTAGTGATGAGCCCAGAGGCAATCAGACTTCTAAATAAGCCTGCTGTGGCATCAAAGAGGAAAGGTGGACGAAAGCCAAGGAGAACCAAGATTCTTACAGATTCACCAACATCAACACCCACAAAAGAGAAACCAAAAAAGGCAAAAGTTGTATTTGTGGATGATAAATGCAGAAATTTATCCGAAGAATCTGTGGATGCTTCATTATCAAAGACAATTGAACCAGGCGTGGGCAGCTTTGTGCTGGTGAAGTTCACTTCGAGAAAGTTTGCTGTGCATTCCATTGGTGTTATTGTAGAACTTAAGTCACAGGAAATCATCTCGAAATTCATGAAGCGTTCGCGTATATCATCGTGGACTGATAAGCCAACATTCTGTTGGCCGGAGAATCCAGAACTGAGTTGCCATTTTCGACGAGACATTGTGATGATGTTACCACCACCCAGCAGTGCTCTGGCACCTCTCGCTGTCAGAACAGATGGCTGTTTTCAGTCGATCTAACTGAATATGATCCGAAATGAGTACCGGTGACCTTCAAAATGTTAGTCCTTTCCATGATTTGTGATTGCGCGTGAATTCAATTGAATAGGGCCTACTCGCAAAACGTAATCGCAGAAAGGATAACTGTCGCTGTCTTTATGCTTGCTTATCAGTTTCTATGAGTTTTTTTAAGATCGTAATTTTTCTAAATTCAATTTCTATACATTTTGCGATGTAGGCCTTGGCCCAGGTATATGCCAAGCCTACCTTTTGATGCATTTTGTATCAGTAATTATACACACAGATTTGCGATGATATGAAATTTGTTTTCTATAAAAAAATTGTTGATATCCAAATTTTATTTTTATTCAACTCATGAGAAAGACAAAGTTGTTGTCTGGGTTTTATCATAGGCCTACAAAGAGTTCAAATCTTGATATGTTCACGTGAAGACACATAATGGACATAGATATCAGTTTCCTATTATCTAATGCTTTACTGCAATACCACAGGCAATGCAACTGCATGTGCATTAATTCAAAATTGAAAACAAGTGATGCGTTTCAACAAACCCCATACGATGTTTCAACTAATGGATGGGGGTTAGTTGAAACATTAGAGTTCCCCTGTTTAATGAAGTAATAGAGCAATTTGTGCTAACTTTCAAGTACTGCAAATATGACTAACTGGATTTTCGTACCCATAATGTATTACGACTACATTTTCAAGTTCAACTAGATGTCATCTTCATACATTTTTTTGAAAAAAATAAATATTTGTTCCAACAAGCCCCGCTCTCCCCTATCATGTAATTTCTTACCACAATTATATATACACGTTATATTATTGCCAAGCTTGGCAATCGCGTTTGGCGCGGCCCGGGTGGCGCACGCAGGCACAGCAACGATATACGTGTACAACCATAGCCAGGTACCGGACTTATTACAAAGAAGCAATCTGGCTGCATGATCACATTCACAAGTATAAGACGTGGTTCATTATTCTGCTCAGAGGAAGTCATTTTTGTCATGTATCTGGTGAATTGTAAGTGAACTTTACTCGATCTGCTTTCATCTAAAAATGAAACAATTGGTTTTCATTTGTATTATTCCTCTATGTTCATCATGCGCTCTTCAGATTTAAGAATCAACTGCCATAAAATAATACAATAAAGTCTAATTGAAAGAATTGTATCAGCAGTGCTCTTATTTACATCTGAAGACGTTTTTGCAAGACATCTGAAAAAGTAGAATGTTGTACTCTTTTTTATTTGTTGCAATTCGGACGTTGCTTTTAGACATACAAAAATTTCTTGATTTATCATTAAAATGCGTTTTAGTTCTGCAATTACTAAAAAGAGGCAATGGAAAGGAATATTTGCTGCTCGCTTACAAATAGTTTCAAATTCATGCAATATCAGCTGATTTTCACTGGTTTCGTTGCACACAAGGTAAAAACACGTCTATTTCCTATCTAGCCCTTTATAATATTAAATATCTTTGAACAGCCCCAATACCTCAATGGCATCAAGCAGTAAAATCAAAACATCAATCTTGTCAAAATCTCCTCAGGAGTTCCTCACAGATTCTTATGCAAGTGAGCTCACATGTAGTCTTGCTTGCTTCACCCCACAGACGAGACAATAACTCTTTAATTGGACCATTTCTTTCATTCATGTTTCATTTGAAGGACCATTTATGTAGTAGAATTTGTAATCGGATGCCATATTAAAGTGAACAATGAATTATCTAGGCTAGACTCCTACAAATTAAGCTCAAGCCTTTCTTAATTTTGCGTTGTCATAAAAGGTGAATAAAATCAGTCTTTCCTTCACACAGTGGCTTTTGCCACGGCTGATTCAATACCATTTTGATCTTGGGGCTATCACAGCAGCTGAGCCGGTGATAGCGAGTGTCTCATAAATTTCTCTAAAAAAGGAAATAATCAATAACGTCATAAATAAGTTAAAGATAGAAATTATCTACATTATGTAAACCACTAAATTGAGTTTTTGTCATGTTAAGTGTTTTGAAATCTCTTGTAGCTGAGAAATATGATGTGTGGTAAAGACATGGAAATTGGTCTGACCGGCTCGCAGCCTGTGAAATAGCTGCGAGGCCAAAATTGTACCGACTCAGTAATTGCAATAGCCTAAAGTCAATTGCAATATTTTTCGGTCAAACGCTCAAATGCAGGCCTTTTTTACATATTGACAACATTACCTTGATATGCCATTTTTGACCTTTACATTAGTCATGCTATCAGCGTCATTTGGTCACGCTGTCTTCAATAGTATATTCATTTGGCAGGGTAATTTTATTGCAAATTCAACACACGTAATGCTCGTAAATCAACAATAATAATAATAATAATAAATCGTATATTTATAAAGCGCTCTCCCCGAGCTGGCTCAGAGCGCAATAAGAGAATGCATGACACGAAAAGTTAGACAAAAATTATCAACAAATTATGAAAGTTCATTAAGCAAATATGATTTGAGACAACACTTGAAGTGACGAAAAGTTATAGAGGATCGAATGTTGTATGGTAATTTATTCCACCAAAGTGATCCTTGTGTTGAGAATGTTCTGCCACCTGATCCTGCGTTCATATAACAAGGAACTTCCAATCGAAGGTCATCGGCTGAGGATCTTAACTCACGAGATAAAGAACGTTTGGTAAATAAGGTCGATATGTAATACGGTTGTTTTTGAACAATTCCTTTATAACACAGGCATAATACTTTATATTGAATTCTGCATTCCACAGGAAGCCATTCCAGTTTTCTTATTGTTGGGGTTATATGATCTCGACGAGGTACACAATAAATTAACTTAACCAATTATTATTATTATTATTATAAATAATAACCAATTCTTAACCAATTTACCAGGAGCACCAACAAGCACAGAATTAGCATAGTCAAGGCGAGCTAACACAAAGGAAATAGTTAAACGTGATGTTGCCGGAGTCGAGAGATAATGTCTCACAGAAGCAATTTTTCGAATTTCAAAATTGCAGCTACTACAAATTGAACTCACATGCTGTTTCATAGTAAGTTTTTCATCGAACAGTACCCCAAGGTATTTGATGACTTTTGAAAAATTGACTACACTATCACCAATATGTAATGAATTGGGGAAAACGACGTTATGTTTGAAGTTACAAAATATGATAGCATTCGATTTCTCTTCATTTAGCTTTAGCTTGTTATAAAGGAGCCATTGTTTCACTTTTGAGATACATTTCTCCATGGCGTTGATTGTAGTACTGACTTCAGATGGTTCACAGGAGGAGTAGATTAAAATATCATCAGCAAAAAGGTGATATTTAACTCCAAAATCACAGAGAATTTTTGTTATAGGCTTGAAATATAAAATAAACAATATAGGGCCCAAAACAGTTCCCTGGGGAATGCCATAATCCACTAGTAGAACATTAGATTCCTGACGTTCAATTGAAACAAATTTTTATCCCAAGGAGATCCGTATCTTATAAGCGGATATGTTTGATATCCAACCGATATCTGGTTCGTTGTTTTTGACGGATATCCGTGCTATCGGCTGTGCTTTCTGGTTATCCGCCTGGCATCCCTTTGTTAACAATGGATATGTAGCAATCGCGACTTTGATGTCAGTTTGCTATTAAATCAGAAAAGTTATCAGTTAGCCAAACTGCTGTATTATTATCCAATCTTACAAATTTTCACCGATATGACGGCCTGTTCACGTAGAAAGGATTTTCAAATTACATCTTACATGAAAATCAATGTATCAATGTCTGATAAGTTGAACATTCATCTTTGTTATTGAGGCTTGGTTTCATAGATTTTATTAATATGGCCTCTCTGAAACGTAGGCTAATGTTGTTTGTATCAAACGCTATGATTTTGACTGTAAACAGGAAAGCTATGTTAGGAGAGCAACTTAGGTGATGTTTGAGTACACTTGAGTCTTTGTTTGTGGCATGTTCTTTAATGCGTGTATGGAATGAACGGACTGCACTCCCGATATGATTGCTTTTACACGTTTTGCTACCATAGCTCTCAAACAGATATTGTTGTCAGCAATAACGCACTGATTCAATTTACACTTATGTTTGGAATGTGATTTTCTCAAAGCCATTCGTAAATAGAAAATCACATTACAAACATAAGTGTAAATTGAATCAGTGCGTTATTGCGGACAACAACATCTGTTTGAGAGCTATGGTATTGTATGAAATAACATGCAAAACGTGTAAAAGCAATCATATCGGGAATGCAGTCCGTTCACTCTATACACGCATTAAAGAACATGCCACAAACAAAGACTCAAGTGTACTCAAACATCACCTAAGTTGCTCTCCTAACATAGCTTTCCTGTTTACAGTCAAAATCATAGCGTTTGATACAAACAACATTAGCCTACGTTTCAGAGAGGCCATATTAATAAAATCTATGAAACCAAGCCTCAATAACAAAGATGAATGTTCAACTTATCAGACATTGATACATTGATTTTCATGTAAGATGTAATTTGAAAATCCTTTCTACGTGAACAGGCCGTCATATCGGTGAAAATTTGTAAGATTGGATAATAATACAGCAGTTTGGCTAACTGATGACTTTTTTGATTTAATTTAAAAATGCTGCTTAAAGAAAATTATATCTCATTATTGAATATCAGTTTGCTATCCATACGCTGTCAGCTAGTATTTGATTTCGATATTCGTTGGTTATACATTCGATGCGTGAAGCTATCCGCAAATGATGAACAATCCAAAAACCAACTAATCCTCAGATCGGACAGATAATTGCAATCTATACAATCCGGGGATCCACTGGCTTCTGGCACAGTTTTTGACTGAAAGCCGAATGACGATTCTCATCTTACCTACTTGCACGTACACACAACTAAAAACATTCATTCAAGCAATTCATGCAGTAACAGAAAAAACAGACAAAAATAACAGAGATGCCGACAAGCCTCAAGCAGCGTAATTTTTAATCCAGTGGATACAGCAGTGCATCCATGAGGATTCAAAACTACCGACTTTGAGGTATACATGAAAAATTACTGAAAATACTTGTATTTTTCAACATTAGGAGGCTTGCCAAATCTGAATGTGAATAGCCTCACAGACAGATTTGCGTGCATAGAAAATGATCTGAAGAAACTGCATATAAAAAATCTTTGTCCTATTGCATCGAAATGTGTTTTTCTTTGATCGTATCTGACAAGATAAGGAACCGGATAGAACTCGGCAGATGCGCAGCTTCGTGGTAGGCTTATTTCATTCTGTAAAAGTCTCATTTTCGGCATTGTTCCTAGCAGAATCTCGTTGTGGCTGTTTGACTATTTCTGTGCAACTAGTGATCTTTGAACTCGTGCGATCAGGCCATAGAAGTGGATTAGGCCTATCCATGTATTCGACCGCTCTGTGTCACTCGAAAGGAAGTAGCACTGAAGACGCGTAGCGCCAGACGATTTAGGCTGATCATTTGAAAGGTATATGCAGTGTTACTGATCTAAAAATCTATGACATCAAAAATCCAAGATTTTGATCTGTAAATGACTGAAATCAATGATAATTTTCTACAGAGCCCATGCAGCTCAGAACATTAAAGCATGTCAAGCTTGAGATATCTACTAATCATAATTGTGAAACATAGGAATCTCCTTAATGCCATTTTCAATGGGAACGAGAAGATGGATGGTGAAATGCTCCTACCTCAATGGTATCACACAGCAAATTAGACGGCCTTAATCATGCAATTAAGGCCGTCTAATTTGGAATTGGAGCTATATGAACGACTTTCATAGAAAGATGACATGTGAAATATCGGCGGACAACCCTACTTACTCACTAACAATGAAATCGATGACATACCACCCGGCCGTAATGGAATGGCAAAAAGAATGTTTAGGCTCACATAATAGGGTCCAGTAGTTGAAATGATTCCGAGTTTTATTTAAGTAAACCTTCTTCAGAGAATTGTCGTGTGGCATGCACTTCTACTCCTCTATAGTAAAATTGTCAATTCGAAGATGAAGCAAAACAAAATATCCTTATAACGTTATGTTTCTGGTAACTTCTGCAAACGATTTTGACCAATTATTGTAAGGGTAGAACTCTTTAACCCACTGCGTAAATAACTATGCTTGTCCCTCCTGACGCTCTACTGACTTTCTGTTGATTGTTTTTAGCTTTTTTGCCCCTTAAGAAGCGTGAATACGCGAAACGTCGGTCCTGTAAGCCTACATAGTTTTATTACAATTTTATAGCCAATAAATTCTTTAAGAAGATACCTCAACGTACTTTTGGTTCATCGTCTGTTTGCGACAATCGTATTCATCAAATACAGTGTGAATTCCAAAAACAATAATTAGTATTATAGGTAGTTATTTATAGTACTTTATTATAGTAGTTCTATATTAGTATTACAGTATCATAGAACAATGATAATAGTATTATTAGTTCTCCAACGCTATCAAAATGTTGCCATTAATTCAGGCCTCCCCAGCCAAAATACAAATTTTTCTAGGCTTTTAGGTTTTCAAAAATCTCTCGAAATCTGCACGAGTGAGATCAAACAAAAATGGGAGACGTTAATTTGGGACGGCAGAAAATGGGAAGCATCATCAGCAAAGCTATAGCGAAGGATGTAAGCCTAATACAATCCATGAAGACTGGAAACAAATGGAATAAGATGAAAAGCAAGTAGGCCTATACATGTAGTCTACCAACTACGTTCAACTAGAATACTGCAGGTACTATGGTACTGTCCCAAATCGGAATTCCCAGCTAACACACATGCAAGTACAAATCTACTTGATGCACCACATTATCCCGAAGAAGGATTCTTCAGATGCCCTCACCGATATGCCCTCAAGCACAGTCTATTAATCAGGTCTTTCGACTTTGATGCTCAGAGAAATTGATGAGCCAGTCGCTGCAGTGTCGATTTTATCCCTCTAGATGAATTTTGATAACTATGAAGCAATGGGAAAAATTCTCCTAACAAATTATACTTTGGTGTAAATAACGAATCCTTTTTAAGAGATGAAAGAAGAAATAGAGACGGGCTGATGATACCGTAGTACATGAAAAAGTACATGCATAGGCTATACCCTCATTCAGGCTAAAATTCAAACCGCAAGCCATATCCATTATTATTACAATGACATGAGACAAGTCATTGCTCAAAATGATGTATCTTTCAATACGACCGAATTTCAATTTCGACCGAAAGTCTGAGTGCTTTATTGTCTTAGAGTATGATAATAAAGCACTCTATTTGATTTAAAGCATATTTACCATTTGAAAGCAGTGCTATTTTTACTCTTAGAAAATATAACACCGGTGAGGAAAATAAAGTTCAGTTATCCTAGATCCACATTTGTCTCAAGTTAAATGATGTACATCTGTGATTTACGGCAACTCCAATTTCACAGTCCTAGATATATTTCAAGCATTGCACCATTTGTATTCAATATTATTCTCCTGGTGTCTGCTTTTTGATTTGTAATCAAATTATGTGCTACTCTGAGAGGTAGGCAAAACACTAATTTGCTCTATGCTTTCGACAGCAAAATGCAGCTTCAAAATCTGTTTCACGGCAGGCCTATGTGAAATGGAGAAGATCCTTTTCAACAACTCATACCTAAAATGCTGCTTCGTTCCTATGCCGCTAGTTGACTGCTTCTTGACAAGCATCATTCCTTTCGGTCCATATTTCTCTACAACCAAATTTGTGTACATACGCATCAGGCTAATTGTATTACATAAATCGATGAATTAATTTATATATTATTTGCTGGTGTTAACGATGACTTTACTGTGTTTTATAAGCTCACTGCTATATAGCCGTTTTTCATTTGAAGCAAAATACAAATTTATAGTAGAAATGTATTATAGAATGAAATTATTTTCTTGTCCGTTCCTGCAAATGCGATAACCCTATGCAGGCTTATATTCGTAGCAGTAGGATGTTGACAATTTTATGTTGCACTTAAATTCCAATGAACAGACAGGCGAAACATGCCCATACACGCTTTCCAAAAGTTATATGTAATTGAAACAACTGCAAAAACGTGAATTGTGGTAAACGCCATTATAGAAATGACACTATTTTATAGCATGCAGCTATACTTTGCTTTAGGGGGCTGGAAATGGACTTTCAATTAACATATTGTTGAAATTTTGTTTCATAAGCATTAGAATGATAAGGTGGACCGGGGCAAGCTGTTAACAAAGTGACCTTGTAGAGAAGAATGTCGAATAAAAGCACCTTAATTGACAAAGATGTCCCCTAGCTTTGCTAAAGTATAGGTCTTAATATTCAATTCATAGCACTATTTGTAAATTGCAGATAGAATCTATGTTTTTCGTAGTGAGTAGTTCGGCACTTTTTTACTTTTTTGCCCACAGTATTACTGTATGCGCATCAATTCATCATCTCAAACTAAAGGGTCATTTTCACAGTTTTCTGCTTGAGGCTCATGTGTGCTCTTAAGATTGCAGTTTTGTCAATTTTTCATGATTTGTATTGATTTTAGCTGTAGAGAATTTTGTTATGGGAATGCTATTGTGCAAAATTTGCAAGTGTGACGCGGCAAAATTCTTTCCCTGAGGAAGCGTTTTTTCAAGGTGATAAATAAGTGGTGATTGGATTCGCGCACGAGTCGACACTGAAAATTAGGCCTAGCTTAAAATGTCACACTTGTGACTACAGAACATTTAAGAAATCGTATGAGACTTGGCAGTTTTACTACCCGTTTGTTTATTTTCTGCACCCAGAAACTATAAAAATATTTTTATATTTTGTAGACTTTGAGAACTTCTGCCAAATTATGGTTACATTATTGTGTAAGGTGACCATTTGATCAAGATGAATAATTCTAGGATTTGTATGGCAACTTGCCCTGAGCATGTTGACGCAGTTTTCATTTTCTGTTTTTGCTGCATTTGTGCAAAATTTCTGCATGTCGCTAAGTGACGACTAAAAATTGCTAAGAGTTATTTGCCAAATCTGTCTAGTGCTCTATCATCAGTGTCTAACATATATTGGAAAAAAATAATTTCTCGATTTAATATGATGCATTTATGCAAGACAGGCGGTCACCCTACTATAGTCATGGAATTTGGCACGTTGAAATTTACCCACTTCAATTAGATTATTGTGGCCTATTTATTGACTATCTTGAATAATAAATTCTAAGGGGACCTCGTCAACCAGTCCCTCTGATTCTACCAGGCCATATTTGCATGCAAGCCTAAACTATATGAAGAGGTATAGACGTTCTGTAACTTACTCTGTGATGGTTGATCGCGATTATGAATGCATGATTCTCCCTACCAACTTATTATGCAATCGTGAGTCAAATATTCAATATGCGTCAAAACGTCTGACTTGCGTCTAATAGTCCAACGTGTCAGAATACCGTCGTGAGTCAAAAAGTATGACTTGCGTCAGTAAGAACGAAAATCTGGAGTCTCTGAAACCGAAACCGGCGGAAAGTATTGAAAGCATGTATTGAGTACATCTCAGCAAAATTAACCTGTACACCAAATTTGGTGAGATGCGAGCGTGCGGAACAAAGTCCATTTGCGTCAAAAAGTCTGACTGCGTCAAAATGTCCAACTTGGCGTCATTTTGTCTGACTTGCGTCATCTACTGACTCTTAGGACGAAGTTAAGCTTCCGATGAAAAATGAAGCGACAGTGAAGTCTCGAATGGATATGGCTAGCCTTGATAGGTGCCGTCAACTGTTCGGATCGATCAGCGAATAGCACTGCATTCACAAATGTTAGGCCTAATTGTCCTGAGAGTCGCACTTAATGTTCGCTGCCACGTTGACGCATAAGCTTAACACTAAAAATATGCAGATTAAAATTCTAAATAGACAAAAAAATCTAGACCCGTTCGAGAAAGCAAGCGAATGGCATCGACAATCATTTGTTGAAATCGACAAAGATATATGAGGACATGATGAAAATCACCATGCACCGTCAGTAATCCTACAGTTAAGGTTTAAAATATTAGCACGCACGAACGTCAAAAAAGGCTTACCTTTCGTATACTTGCGGCATCACAGTCATGTTATTTACAAATATAGGCAATTATTTCAATGAAAAAGATAAGCATATAGGCTATAAAACATACAATATTGAATGTCGCACTGCATCACGCACGAACGAAAAGCATTGCCCATTATTTTATGAAAATTATGCACTAAAATTGTCATTTCCACCGATTTTTCTGTCGAAAGTGTGCCCGCGGTCTCCTCCAACGTGGCCGACGTCCACTTCAAGAAAAACATTTTCCGCAATGAAGTTGATCAAATCGAAAGGGCCAGAGGACTTTTGAGGATTGTCTTCGTTTTGCCCTATAACCTCAATTTTAACCTTTTCAACCTTAAACGCAAGCATGACAACTGTGCTGCCTAAAAAATTGTCTTTTTTCAAATAAATCGAACGTTTTTTTATAGACTGAAATATCATTGTAAATCACTTCTATTGTGAAAATATGAGAGCTTTGATATAAATTAGAGGCATTATTTCCATTATACTGATTATTATTAATATGCGTATAGGCCTAATTGTTACGATTGGCTGTAGTTAGTCTGGAAACATTCTCCAATACATAGGCCAGGATTGCCCGGACAGTTTCTATAGTTGTAGCGCGTTTCTTTTCGAATCCCAAGCTGCTGGCACACCCTGCATCGTTTTGTAGGATACAAATTGTTGCAGCGCTGGGTGGGATTCATATCCATGACATGCACATGGGATGACAACACATGTCTACATGATAGCTGGTGGTTGCATGCTCCCACAAAGATGTGGGGAATTTAATTACTGAAGTTAGATTTCCAGTGTTTTATATGGAATCTTTCAAATGTCACGTAGACAAAATATTGAACTCTGTTGTAACTGAAGCTCGAACTTGGGCAGATAAGAATGCGACTTTAAATCCCACGACAGAAAGAATAGGCAGCCTCAGAAACTTTGCGAGTGAAAAAATCTCCAAGCTACATCACGATTCATCCTCACACGGCAGTCTACCGGAGATTTCACAATCAGATCACTGTGAAGCAGCTCGGCGATGCCCCGTAAAAGATTGTCCTCACGAACCACCACATACTCAACTTCTATCTCATTTGGAGCGGCATTGCCAAGGTATTTTTTCAGGTGATGTTCTTTCTGAATGGTTGGAGAGCAATGAAAGATTTGTTTGCAAATGCAAGCGTATTGTTTCCTCGGCGCGGAGGCAGTGGCATATTCAACGTTATCATCCTACAAATGAGATTTCCATCGATAACTCCACATATTCATCAGAACTTCAGACTTCAATCGAACCATTGCTAAATGTCCAACCACTTCCGAATTTGCTTGAGGTATTCAGTCTTAGAAAACCCACATTGAAGTTTATACCTCGATCAGCTCGACGACAAGCTGCGAAGGTATTCTCTGAAGCAATGCTTGAAATTATCACAATCACAACTAACTCAGTGGAATCATGGACAAAGTTTTTTATCATTCCCAAGTGTGTGTTTCCGTCAATCAAGCGAGCAGGCAAAAGGCATAAACTGCCATCTATTTCAAATTTTTGTCAACGCTGGCTGAACGGTGAAATATTGGCTCTTTGGAATAAAGCCAAAAATTCAACAAACATTGACGACCGAAATATAAACGCCGTATCTCCGGAGAAAGAATCCCGTTATCGTTCTCAAGCTGCTATAAGTTTAGCTGAAAACGGATTGTATGGAAAAGCGTGCAGAATTCTTTCCTCTAAAGGTTTAGCACCCAACATTACAAGTACATGGGAAAAGTTGCAGCAGAAACATCCATGTGCCCCCGAACCTGACTCAATTCAATCTGACAATCCATTACAATTGCCAGATGACTGCAATATTGAGCATGTTCTTCGCCATTTTCCGAAGGATACTGCGTGTGGATTGCGAGTGCAACATCTATTAGACATTATTGGCATTAATCTACCAACATCATTGAGTTCATCTTTTAGACGGATAACAAACTTGCTCCTGTCTGGAATAGCCCCTACTTCAATGTCTCCAATAATTGCAAGCGCTAATCTCACAGCATTGAAGAAGAACGAGGATGATATTAGGCCTATAGCTGTGGGAGAAGTTCTGCGTCGTATTGCTAGTAAATGTGCTTGTGATCTAATTTCAAATAAGTCACGGCAGCATTTTGAGCCTTTGCAGTTTGGAGTTTCCTGTCCATCAGGCATGGAAAAAGTAATCCATCGGCTTCGATCAGTGACTTCTCTACATTGGAATGATGACAACTTCTATGTTTGCAAGATTGATTTTCGTAATGCGTTCAATAATGTCTCCAGACAGGGAGTTCTAAACTTATGTGACCAATATTTTCCTGAGCTGTGTTCATGGGTTTCTTATTGCTATGGCCAGCATCCTCATCTTTTTCACCCAATGGGAACGCTGACATGAATGACTGGCGTGCAGCAGGGGGACCCGTTAGGTCCTTTTTTGTTCTCAATAGTTCTCCATGAAGTGGTGACACATATAAGTGCTGATGACAGCTTATTATTTCATGCCTGGTACTTGAACGACGGTGTAATTTGTGGAGACAAAAACACCATCAAGAATATCATTCGAAAATTGTCAACTATTGCCGATTCTACAGGACTAATTCTCAATTTGCGGAAATGCGAAATATACAGTCGATCATCTCTTGAGGATTTCTCCGACTACTTTCGGAAGTCTAGTTATCCTAATTTTGAGATCTTAGGTTCTCCAATTGGCAATGGAGACTTCTGCAAAAATGAAAAAAAAGGGAAGTGGCTTATTGTACGCTATTACATGAATTGACACTATTAGGTAATCCACATATTGCGCTGGCTCTTTTGCGCCAATGTAACAGTTTTTGCAAAATGGTTCACATTGCCAGAACGACACCTCCTTCCTTATCAGTTTGATAACGATATCCCAGTGAATCGAAACTTATAAATCTTCCAAGAAACTTAAAAGATCTTAGAAGATTTGCAAGATTGGACTGTTATCTTGGAAGATTTGTAAGATAGGTCTGTTGTCTTGGAAGATTAACCTGAATGATCTTAGAAGATATGTCTGGGAACTAAAACTTGGAAGATTGGCAAGGTAGAACTGTTATCTTGGAAGATTGACCTGTAAGATCTTATAAGATATGTCTGGGAACTGAAACTTGGAAATTTGGTAATACTACAGAGCCAGAGGAAGGACCCCGCAGCACCTGCAGTTGCAGGAAGCGCAAAATAATTTCATTAAGTTGAAGTTTATGAATTACTTATAAAAAAATTATGGAGAACTTTCAATGTGATCTGTGAACTTGTATAGTGGTCATCAGGGGCAACAACCGGCCCCGCTGTCCCTGCGCTGACTCAAGTTGCGAACTATGAGAATGCCTGCATGCATAGAATTGAGATCAATTTTTAGACAATTGGTTCTGCTTCTTGCTATTTCGGCTAAGACGTTGGTTATTTTTTCATTGGATAATACTCAACCCTACATATTTAAAAACAATGTTCTTGGTCACTTTGGTAGTTAGTAAAATCGAGAATACGAAGTCAATGATCAAATCAGGAAATGGGAGCAATGTAAGTACTACGTACTATACAAGTCTCATTATAGGACAAGTCAAACATTCAGAGCAGAAGCTATTCGGTTTGACAAAGACAAAACCCCATTAGGGGAAGGTGGGGGATTGCCGCACCCCTAAGCCAAAATGCGTCTAAAATCTTTATTTTATGTTATTTCTACACCGGTTTCAATAGCATTATTCTCCATATAACAATTTACAATAGTGACACGCAATTCGGTCGATTTCTTTATTATCAAACGAGAAAAACAAACAAGGGTCAATCTCAAAAATTCGGACATTACCGCACACTGGCGGGTAATATCGCACGCCAAGATGGGTAATACCGCAATATTTGGGTAATATCGTGTCTTAGGCCCTAATTCATAAGAAGCAAGACATCAAATTAAGACGTTCATATTTTTACATCAATTGCATCATACCCTTTTCGCATAATGTTAAAACTATCAGAATTTGTGATACATTTATGATATTTGAAATTCATTGATGATTTTAGAAATGTCTTAAAATATGGCTAATTTTCTACGCATACTGCTAATGTAGGCTTATATACTTTTGCGTACCTTATTCTCAGGATAGAATAGATCGCCATAGATTCATTAGGGTATGCTTAGTAATCAATTCAAATAAGCTTACATGTATTGCACTATAGTCAAAATATGAATGAATAGTCACAAACCCGAAATAATAGCCCCGATAAAGCTTGCTAACACACAAGAACAAAACAAGTGAAGGCATTATTTTTATTAGCTACTCAGTAGTATCTGGGAATAATATAAAAAACAAAATCCAATAGAACTATATTCATCGTAAATGTTAATTAACATACTAAATATTGTGTGGATGTCAAGGAAACCCTCATAGATTTGCAGAATTGTCGGTTAAGTTACATGGTCCTCAGAATAATTCTTTAGTGTATATCTGAACAACTTGTGTTTGTATTTCTAAATTAAGTGTATATATTTTTGGGCTGAATTCAGGCATCAAAATCCAGGAAATTTGTTCAATATACTAGACTTGCAGTGAGCTGTTCATTAACTAAAATTCTGCCGACAGAAAAATAAACCGATTTAATCTACTGTCGGCAGAATTTAAGTTAATGAACAGCCCCAAAGATATTTAATTGTTTAAAAGGGCTAGATGAGAAATAGATGCCTAAATTTGAACCCATTTTAGTACGGTCATTACGGCAATGGAGCGAAATTGCTGTTTTGTCGGCTGTGCGATGTGCAATGCGACAAAAAGGCTTGGAAATGGCACATGATGTAATTAGCATAATTCACTGGTATTGTATCCAAGTGAGCATGATGACGTCAGTGGGACGTCGTGGGCTGTCCCGGAACGTCGGTCGGTCGAGGACCCCTGTCGTACAGCCCCACGACGTCATATTCAGGAAGGACCAGTGACGTCAATTTTGGTACATTCATGATAGATCATCATGACGATTCCATTGGTTTCTCTAAATTTTTGACGAATATATTGAAATTAGCTTGTTTATATGTAGTGTTCACAAAAAACATCAGATCAGGTCTACTCTGTGCAATGTGACACAAAGAAATTGATTGTATATAAATTGCTGTCACTAGACGAAATGACTTACTTAATCTTGCTAAGGAAATCTTACAAGTTTTGACCAGAAGGTACCAGTCGTGCTAAGTCTTATTAGCAAATCTGATCAGATCTGACAAGATTTTATATTTGTGATTTTTAGAAATCTTTTGAGTAGAAAAAATTCTTATATTTTGCGTTTGTCTACATATATTCAGTGCAATGATGTTCCAGCAAGATCATTTAACAACTAAAACCATTGGTATCGTCTGATCTTCGCACTGTAATCGGACTTCAAGTTTGAAATTTCAGTTCACTTTTTTTAATTTCAATTATCAGCTGGCAAGATCTGAAAAGATCTTACGAGCCGTATTTTGCAAAAAATAATAAAACTTAGTAAGTCTGGTACTTTCTGGTCAGGAAATGTAAGATCAAGTTCTGATCAGACTTTGTAAGAATCTGATCAGACTTAATAAGACTTAGCAAGTCATTTCGTCTAGTGTGTCGATGTCGTTGCGAGAAAGTGCTTGAAATTTTGAATTCCAGATTGATATGTCTAGGCTTTTTTTGGATGTCAAATGCTGGAATTTCAATCTTACTCGAAACATGTGTATGAACGGAAATACAATTTCTATGTTTGTTGAATCTTGCGTGATTTCAAGATTTCAGCTGCTCGACACACAAAAGTATCTGTTGCTAGTTATTCTAGTGAAGTGGTCGTGAGGAAAGCAAGTCTCGAAAAGGTTTTCTTATCAATTCAAAGAATGGTCAGATTTGGTAGGCTTTCGCTTGATTCAACTGTTGATATCACACGAACAAGTTCCATTATTGGGACTCCATGAAATTAAAAAAATCCATGAATGGATAATTCCATGATGATACATTCCATGAATGGGACTGCCTCATCGATTGGTCCTTCAATAACCACCTTCCAATCAATAAATCTAAGTGCTGTGTGATGGATATCAACACCAAAGGCCTATCCTTAACTACGGTCACCGTTGATGATGGAACTCCGCTACGTCAAGTGAACAGTGTACACCTCCTGGGTGTAACCTTGTCATCTGATTTAAAATGGGACGTTCATGTCAACTTGGCTATCAAGAAAGCATCAAAGAGACTATTTGTCCTCAGGAATCTTCGAAAATCAAATTGTCCATCTGCCCTGATTTATAAAGCTTATACGTCTTTGGTTCGCTGCGTACTCTTATATGCATTTCCGAGTTTTTGTAATTTACCGTACAGACTTTTCGCAAGGCTTGTGCGTCTCGAGCGCAGGTGTTTCCGTATTATAGGCAACTCTAATTTCACTACCATCTCTACCGCTGGCAACAGCATGTGTACTAACCTCTTTCGACAAATTGAACAGTGCTCCGACCATCCACTCAGAGAATTATACGATTGTAGAGCAACACGCATTACTCGTAATCATCGACAGCTGCGACCACCTAGAGCAAGGTCGACGAGACTTTCAAATTCCTTCATCCGCTTTAGTATTTGATATATATATATCTCCGTTTTTTTCACTTTCTCCTTCTCTCTCATAGTTTCTTCTTCTCTTTATTGTATGTTCTTGTGTTTTCATGTTCAGTGCTCAATGAATGTCAAACGACTTTTGATACCTAATAAAGTTATTATTATCATTATTATTATTTAATAGCACAACATTTTCTGACTGCATAAATCGGAATTGTCTAAATTGTGCTGAAACGGGTTTCCAACTGTGATCAGATGCGACCGTAGAACAGAACAAGTTCTTGTGGTAAATCCCAGACCGTGCTTTCTGACTGAAAGACGGCTGCTTATATATTATTGCAGACAATGGTGAATGCATGTTATAACAGCTCACAATTAGTGTAGACAAACAAAGCATTAAATACAGACAATGAAATACTCTTATGAACATAGAGGAATGCAGAGAAATATAATGACACAAATATTATAGTAATACATAGTGGGGATTTAAAGTACTTTCACTTCTGTCAGCTGGGGATAATTCACTTGAGGCGAATTGGATGGTGAGTAGGGAATTGGCTGCTGAGTCGAAGACAGCTATTGCAGATTCCTCCCCGTTAAGTTGAGTAATCCTTCAACCAGGCCGGTCTGGTCCGAATTCGTTGGCTCCGTCGGGGTTGTGTGTGCTGGGGTGTAGAACCCTGTGTATTCGGTGCAAGAAAAGAAGAGGTAGAAGGAGGCGATGAGTGTGAATAGGGACTTCGGATCGGACTAACAGCTGGAGACGAAACTATCGGTTGAGCAGTTGAAGACACAGCTGGAAGCAAGGCATAGGAGGCGCATCTTCCTGTACGACTGGAGGTGGAACTGGTGTCGGAGTAGGAGTGGAAGTGGGAGGAGTTGAGACTGGAGGTTGAGGAGTTGACCGAGGTAAGTCATTGCAGTAGAAACTGGAGGAACGTTTACATTGACTTGGTCAATATGGCGTCTGTGTATGGTTCCATCGGCTGGGTCGATCACTTGAAACATGCGGTTTCCGACTTTGTTCAGCAGTATTCCTCTACAAGGCCTGTTTTCGTTTCCCCTGTAGAAGACCACGTCAGTTGTGTCCACGTTTGCAGTAGTACGGAGATTGCGTCCGTGCAGCAAGTGAGAGGGTGTCTTCCCTGTAGACGCATGGACGGCGTTCCTGTACTGTAGAAGGAAACTGTCGATGGCTTGCCACAGTTGGTTGAGAGTTTCTGGACTTTGGGCTTTAACCGCTACTTCACAGTGGAAGATAGTTGGGACAACCACTATTTCTGTTAGTAGGCCCACATACCATTCATTCCCCATCTGATTTACCTAATTCTTGTCTTACGTAGCCAAAATTTCATTGTACGCAAAGCATCTGAGATACTGTACCTCGGCATATTTTGAAATCAAATGCACGTGTATATCGTCAGTCAAGCTGATGAAAGTCTGATCTATGTAAGCCTTGTCTGTTTTTTCCGCAAGTTGATCCATTTGCATTTTCCTTCTTTTGACTGTTCCATCCCGGTCACACTACCGTTCCGATCGACACCAATCGAATTCGACCCTGTAAGGAAATGGAACGATGTTGATACAAACATTACCCAATACAAATTAGCACAGCAATGCAAAATTATATAGCATGTATCTTGAAAAAATGATCTGCAAAGCCTAATTGTTCGACATTAGATTTTTGAGCCTAAAAATGCGGCTAAATTCATTCTCATTCTCACTCTCTATCTCTATAATCTATCTCTATATCTCTATCTTCTATAATTTTCGTTTGACATTAGCTCAATCAAGGTGAGTCAACGCAATGACGGTAAAGTTATCAGGTTATCACATGACATCCACGCCAATATAAAATTAAAATTTAGCATCTCCAATTATGATATGATGACATTGACAAGATCTTCATTCACCTGCGGATAGTGTGACATATCAGGAGTTGTTTGAACTGAGAACATGTGAAACATCATGATATGAAATATGATCGAAATATGAAATTTATACAGAGTTTATGAAGCACTACTGGTTTTCATTTATTTCTGGTTTACATTGAGAAATATAAGATTTTTCAGAATGTTTTTCAATCTACGAGTATATGGCATGAAGGAAGTCTCTAGAATTCTTCTGCTTGTGTTTCCTTTTGTTAGCTTGGTATCATGAAAATGTTCGACTATTGTACTACATACTATGATACATAATTTGCGAGCTATCTAATAAATTCGATGTTCATACGTGCATTATACATAATTATTTAGAATTTTAGAAATATTAAATATCTAATTTATCATGCGTAATTTTTGCAATAAATTTTATACTATTTATCGGAGCTTTTATCGATTATAAATACCATGATTTGCCAGTGCAGAATTACTGTCAACACATTTTCACATCTGTCAACAGATTCAGTATATTGCGGATCGTCTCAATGTTCTGTGTGATTTTGCGATGTAAAATATAATTGATATCATAGGCCTGTATTTGAATATATATAATGGTATGTGTCATAAATACCTACTGCAGCACTCATCATAATTTAAAATAATAGTTGTAGAATTATAAATTTTAGATAATGAACAGAATTTCCGTATATAGTAACTTTGATGTTTGTTACACACGTGTATTATATAGGCCCCTAGTATTGTTCAAAATTTGAGAAATATGAAATATTTAATTTATCATACATAATTATTGCAATAAATTTTTACTTATAATATTTTCTCATGTGCAATTTGTATATGTACTTGCAGTTCGTGTATATTGCGTTCTATGAGACGTTGTCTCAATATTCAGTGTGATTCTGCCATGCAAAAGAGGTATAATATTCAAAAGGATGCATGATTAGCATTCAGTGATGATTACGAAAGTTGAGAAGAACTAAAAGCATTCTAACGCGCTGAGTTTACTGCGTGAATATGCATGTAAGTCTATCAAATTAAATAGCAAGATTATCGCGCAAAAAGCACAAGAAGAATATGATGCATTCTTATGCTAATGGCTGCATGCATGAGGCTGTCTCTGAATTTTCGTTTGTCAAACGACAGGTTATTTATTTACATAGGTTTATATTGCCGGTGAAAAATTATATTTAGAAATTTCTGTTGATCAGGTAAAGAAGGATTATGATATAATTTTCCTATAAGTTGAAATTACATGCAATGAAATAATATTTCTTCAATCTTCCTACGCACAAGAATTCCTGGATTATATCAAAATCTATTACGTAATTAATATCTCAATTGATAAAGCCAGATAGTCGAATTTTTTTTGGTATCATTTATTAATTTTTAAGCCTAGAAAGACCGAAAAAACAATATTTTTCCATTGATTTTTCAACCAAGAAGAAAATGGCGAAAAATATAAAATATGCTTTCGTTAAACATTTCGAGGTTCAAACTCATCACACTGATCTCGTTTAGCCCCACTCGATAAGTTTGAAACTCAAAATGTTGGGGTGAAATTGATTTTTTGATTTATTTTACCGGAAATATAAAACCGGGGTGAAGAACTTTAGACAAGCGAAAAAGAGGTACATTCCTATGTTGATGATTGAT
This sequence comes from Prostheceraeus crozeri, assembly GCA_907163375.1. Lineage (NCBI taxonomy): Eukaryota > Metazoa > Platyhelminthes > Polycladida > Euryleptidae > Prostheceraeus > Prostheceraeus crozeri. The sequence goes on from CAJQUW010007562.1 coordinate 26,671, forward strand.
GACGTGTGCAGGTGGGTTCCAGTTATGACACGCGCACATTTTCTGCAAAGCAATTTGATCTAGCATACATCTATATTCAGTTTATCTATCATAACTCAAGATGTATGACGGTCTTTTGCGTGTGTCCAGCAAAACATAAACCAAATGAATTTCTTTCTCAAATATTCTGCTACTGGCTAGTAGACTTGAAAGACAATTGGGGGAAACTCAGCATCAATCATTGGACATAGGAGTAGAAAGACAACGTTTTCTTTTGGAATTACTTAAAGCTCTTTGCTTAAAAATTTTTATTGAAAAGCAAGTTGAAAGTATACTTAAAAAATTTAATAAGTAGTATTGAATTGCCCTACACATAACTATAGAGAAAGAAATATGATTTGTTTTACCAGTGGTTGATGAAAAGTGAAAACTATTAGTATCGCGTAAATTGACTACTTGCCTACAGTTGGCGCAAAATTATTTTGGACAAAATCATATTGAATAGAGTAAGTAAAACGCATGAGCACGTTCACTTGAGGAGAGCTTCTGTGGTAATGCATAACTATGCGGTGCTACCTTACACATTACATACATTTACAGATAATATTGAAGGTAGAAACACAATCCGAGTGAAATATCTGTAGCATCAATTATTAGAAATTGTGAAAAAATATCATTTTGCCATCATTTGCTTTGAAATGATTATAAGCTGCGATCAAATTGTCACGTTGCTTTGCTTTCGGACTCTGTGGAGTTATCGACAAATTTACTTCAAGTTCTAATTACGCTTTCTCTTAATAGACAGCTGTTCTGATTAATAGCGAAGCTTTTCTAACTGGTTTAACCTGTATTCAAGCTTATTCTGACTTTTATATCCGTGCCAGCACAAAATTTTGCCATCATTCCTTGCTGTTAACATGGAATTTGCACTTAGTAGACTATGTGTAGGCCTACATATGCACGGTTTTGCACTTATGTAACCTTTCTTATTCCACATCTCGGACATATCTCAAGCTGAGAGCACTTTCAATTTCCACTTTTCGTTTTTATATTGTTAAGCATTAGTAGTTAATAATGTGAACGCAAGAAGTGAGGATTTAAACGAGGATGCGAACATGGCGTTCCAAACATGTAAATATGAACATTTGAATTCGAACCGCGTTCCAATCATGTGAATAGGAACCGCGTTCTGATTGGGATTTGATTTGAGTTCATGTTTCGAGGTTCGGTACAATCAATGGTGTACTGGGGTTGTAACAGCCTGTTCCGAGATTGAATTAAAGTGAGTGAATTAGAACAAGGATGCGAACATTTATTTCGGAACTTGAATAGATAGTTGTTTGTTTTGAGACTGCTTGCTCAAATGCGACAATTGTGGCTATGATGACAATTTCATTTATTTTCAAAACTAGGCTAAGTTATAAATACGTGGAAGTTGCTTGATGGTTAGCTTCCCAATTTCATGGCTTGTTGCAAGAGATCTTGGTTATTCGCTAAAGGCTATAGGAACTGTTACAAATCTAAATGAAAAATTTAAACCTGGCGATTTAGTTGAACGACTAATGGATCTGGATGAGCATGCCATGAATTACAATTTGGATCGTAGTTGGACAGAGGATTTCTCAATGCTACATTTCAAAGACAGTGAAATTAGAAGGATGGAGATGGAACTATCTGAAACGGAGATAAAAGAAGTGAAACCTTCAACTGATTTATCGAAATGCTCTATCAGTGAAAGTGACTTCAGAAAGAAATTAGAAATAGAGACGTTTAAATTATCATGTGAACGGAACTGCATTAGGTGTTTTGAACGGGAAAGATCCCTTCTCTTGTTCCCATGTTCTCATTTTGTTATGTGTTCTACATGCTATATACCCTTGGAAACTGTAATTTCAACAGTCAATGTATATCGTTCATGATGAGTCATCATGTGCGTCTGTGATTGGTTGCTATTGTGCAGCTTTTGTATATAAGGTTATCACACTTCTATTTCAATCATACTTGTTGAGGATTGTAAACATTAATAAACATGCCATTTACCACAATCATTCCTGTTTCAATTATTCACAACGACAATCTGTTTACTAGCAAGATTTTCTACTCTGCAAATGATGTTATTGGTTACAAAGCTGATCTTATAGATCTGATGGAGGATATTGTCACATTCTACTATTGTGAAGATGATATTGAACTTCAGAAACTCTTTATGAGGACATTGACCAATGCCCTTACGCGAGTACTAAGATTTTGGCTCGATGAAGTGTTCAAACCTCTGAGTTTGACGGAAGCAGGCCTGTGATTAGCTTATTAGAAAAATTGAGGAATTTTTTTGAAAAATTTGAGGAATGTAAACGGAGCCTAATATAATAATTGCAAGAAAAACTCACAAATTTTAACAGGGATTTTGGGCCAAACTTCATGAAAAAAGTCATGAAGAAGGCAACCCCAGAGTTGACCACACTCCACACACTTTTGAAGTTATATGTATTACAAAAGGATATTTGCCTGGTCATAATTACTTTCCACGTTGTTGCGAAATTAAATTGTTACCTCAAGTACTATCTGCTTAGAATGTGTCGAACAGAGGATGTCAGATCCAGCTGTTGACATCGTTGTGCTTCACGCTATCGTCTCCAATTCAATGATGCTTGTCAGATTTGTATACTGAATTTTTTTAATGTAGGAAATATCCTCAACTACATGCATCTGGGGTTTAGTAATGATTAATTTTCACGGATTTTAGACAAATTTGGGAGGAGAGCAACCCGTAAGCATAGAAAGCTTAAAATCGTTGACGGAATGCTTGTGGTTAAAAAAAAGTCAGTAATTATTTATTATGAAGGATACGCCACATTTCACACTAATTTATTAATATTACTTTATACTGCACAAGTTTTGGTGGCTTGTTTATTGTGATGATTGTTATGATTCTTGTTTATCTGTTAGCCCTTTGATCACATCGCTCCGATCTACATTTAAATGAACATGAATTCTCTCATACGACACCAAAAACTGCTAGGAACAGGCTTGCCAGCTGAGTTGTTGGTCTCATCTAAGCAAAGAGTGAAAGATTATCACCTCTATTCGCATGAAGTTGCGCAGAGATATTGACATCCACATCTTGCAGTAGACCCAGGTTGAAAATCTGCCAACCCAGTACTATGTGGTTTGATGAATGTCTTAATTAATCCAAGTTCGTATACAACGATAAACAATCTGTGCATTACTTTCACACCAAGCTGTGTTCAGCAAATTATGAAAACGATCTATAAGTGGATAACTCATCCAGGATAAATGTCGGTCGTCAGACCCTGAAAAATGTAGCAGCAAACAGACTCATGGAATAGCAGAGCCTCATAAGCTTCCAACCTCCGCACGCTAGTGACCAGGAAGCAGATAGACACTAAATTTGGAGACCATCCGCTTTACCCCGTCGCATGCGTTCATGTTCAGCGGAAATAAAATGGAAGAGAATGAGTGAAACAAAAGCTTCAGTTGATAAGAGCACTGAAATCCAAGTGGGCTGGGATATCTATACGTTATCACATAATGGATATAGAGGATCGATAGCCTAAAATTCTTTAAGAAGTACAGGCATGCATTTGGCAGCCATATAGTCGTAGAAACATATAATGAAGGCGGTGAAACCGGTTCAGAAAATTAATGAAAATAATTGAATAAGCATTTTACTGTTGGAATTCTACGCAAAATTATGAAGTTTGAAGAAAAAAATTGCTTGTAGTGTTCAATATACAATTTCGGTATACTGATCGCAGTGTTTCACTCATTAAATACGTGGAAGTGTTGCACTAAGGAGTTCGGCAGACAATAACTTCAGATAACTTCTCTGCATAACAAAATAAGTTCGGACGAACCTGAACATTTGCAACCCTGTAGCTTCCAGAAATTAAAACGACGTGAAACAAAATCAAAGTATAAATCATGATTGATTCATGTTTAGCAGTCAGGGTGTAGGATACATGTTATATGATTCTATCTTAGCCTCTTGATTGGAAGTTTACAGATAATCACCATTCACTAAAAAACAATACATTGTCCAACATTTAGTCTAAAATGTGTCACATTTGAGGAATTTCTTTTAGCTTAGCTATATTTGAGGAATTTTTGAGGATTTGAGGAGTGGAAAACATTTTTGAGGAATCTGAGGAATTTGAGGAGCAATCACAGGCCTGCGGAAGCTATCCCACGGAGTTCTCGTTGCTATTGTGAAATCAGAACACGGAAATCGAAGACTTGCTTGCGTGATATAATCACATTTAGCCACTATGAGGAAAATGGTGGCAAATTCAAGGTGGACATGTTTGCCGGACCCCTGTCAACGTGGCAGTGCAAGATGAGCGGGATATAATCAAGTTCAGAGCATACTATGCTAATCTTTTAAAAGTCTTCGCTTCAAAACCATGCTGTTCATGCTGTCCTCTATCAAAGGATTTAATGTGTGATATAGAACAGCTTATAACTGCAACGACTCAGACCTTGAGTGATGTTGATGATTACGACCTACCATCTGCTACCGTTTGACTTTGTTGCATGGAACTAAGCAAAAATGTATATTTTCATAAATGCTTTGCTTTTATCATAATAAAAATGACTGCAAAAAGAAAGGCATCTCTTTCTCGGAAGAATGGTTCTTTTAAACCTTCAAGTCAGTTTAAGAAGGTGTTGCTATAAGAAGGCCTAATTTTCAAAGCTATTTATTATTGTCCGCTTACAGAAATCTGATGTCCTAATGACGATAGCACAGAGAAATTTAATTTAAAATTTGAAAATAAACACGCTTGCACAGTGATAGCCAGAAGGATGGTTCATCCCTTTATCAATACATCTTAATCTGAACATCTTGCTGGCTCTAATATACACCCATCTGGATTATGTTAGTTTGACATCAAGTTTATCTATACTCGGTAAGAACAAGGGAGTTCTGTATACAATCACATTCAGAGAAATATTTCCTGTTGTAAACTCACCTATTCAAGTTTTACAAAACTATGATACTGCGCACAGTAGGAAAATATTGCATTCAAAAAATGAAAAGAAATATTTACATGTTCAAGAAATGAATCACTTAAAAATACATGTAAATGAGCAGATATAAAGATTTGAGAAATATGGGATGAACTTCAATTTATCAATGGAAAATCACAATCGGACTAAAAAAAATCGGCGGATAAAAGAGAAAAGTTAATGAAAAAGATAAAAAGAACGCATTATTTTTTGAATGTTTGGAAACTTATAGTTGGTTTTCTGCGTGTTTTTAAAGATTTCATGAGTCCTTAGATGACAGGATATGCGTTCCCTTCACTTTGAAGAAGGTTATTCAATAAGGATTCGCCTTTCGGCCACTCACCTGAACGTTCAAACTCATTCAGGCAGGGTCCTGTACTTGGTGCAGGACACCATATAGGCTACTTGTACTTGTATATATGTCCATGTACTTGGTGCAGCCTCGACCACGTTTATTCATGTCTGAAAAGGAACTTAAATTCAGGAAAAACATAAATCGAAAAATAGTCATGGAGAAAATAACTACCATACTTGTGTAGTATTGAACCATTTTATCGATAACCTTATCAGCTACTAGTCTCAATGCCTTCTTGTCAGAACCTCTTGCTTCTAGAAATTTTCCGGTACCACTTGTTTAATTGTAAAAAGCTACAGGGTGTGAGCACATTTTCCCATATTGCATAGGCTGCCATGCGAACAGATGAATCCCTAATTTAAAATGTATATTACTATTTGCAAATGTTAATACAGTAGCTAGGAAATTAATATCATCAACTTTACTGTATACAGAAGTTTCCATTGTTTTCTCCTTGATTTTTTGTCTTGCATCATAATAATCAATTTCCTTGCCATCATAACTACCACTGTTGTTTTCAAGACTAATCGGTGAATATCTGAGATAAAATCAATAAAATGGCAATAATTCATGAGATCCGAACTTTTAATGCGCATGTATTGAAATTCGCAGTAGCCTAAAAGAAGATCTGTTAGCAGAGAACTGCAGCTACCCCCTCCCATCGGAATTCCACTGGTATGTTTAAAAGTAAGAACCAGCGTCACACAGACCGTCTAGTATGTAAGCAATAACTTCTTTGAACTGATCTATCGTAAAACCACTGCAACCGCAATGTTTCTTTGATCATAAAAAACTTTTTTTCTCGGCCTATACAGATATACAAGTATTTGCGAAAATAGTGTCATTAAGTCTCAAGAAGACTGTATACTGTAAATGAATTTTAAAGTCTGCATGATCAGGTTTCGAAAGTTGAGAAGTTGAACGTCTTCAAGTCGAGTGTTTTAAGATTTTGTATTCTGTTAAGAAATTCTCGTGTAGTCACGATGCTCCAAAAGCAATTTTGACCACTATTATTTTTCATTCCTTTACAATCAGGGCCGCAGTCAGGAATTGATAAAGGCGGAGCACCTTACGAGCACCTCGTATATATGGCTGTACCATCAAACATGCGAAGGGGTCATGCAAAACGGATGTCCGCAAAATTTTTCGACTCTCCATCCCTTCTTTCGGGCAGAACGTTACCTGACATTTTCCACATAACCGTCTATTCATTATATGTAGGTGTCATTATTTTTACCTGAAAAATATACGATTTCAATGTTCAAACGAGTATATACGGGGTGGCCCAGAAACCATGACCGATTTTGAGTTTCGAAATGCGCCACTTCATTCAATGCGGACGAATTGACTAAGATATCTATGGCATGCTGTTGTACTCATCCATGTTCTCTCACGTGACGATGTTCGAATTTAGCAGTATTGATGTAGCTGTCTCTCACAGCTATCTCTTAACTGTATCATCTAGACATGTCAGGAATATCTAGACATGTCATCCAGAAAAGATATTCCTGTGTACCTAGATCTGTTCGCAATGATGAAAATGAAGACACAGTTCCTCAACAGCTGAATGAAGGGAATTCAGTATCAACTCGTCGAATGTCGTCGATTACCGGGATTAGTCGCTCCTCATCCAAAGACTCCTCCTTGATATGAGGGCCAAAGCTTGCATTCCACGCTTACTCCATAAGTTGCCCGCTGATGATTTCGACCGATGCCTTGAAGCGTGTGATGTGACCTTCGAAAGATGAACGAAGACATAAATTTCATAGACAATATCATCTGGTTTGACGAGTCTGAACTCACTTCGCTGTTCTAATCGTCATACTTGTGTAATGTGATTTCTTGACAACCTTCACTTCACTGTTCAGTGTTTAAATGATTCTCATGGAGCTTTAGTTTGGGCTGGTCACCATTATTGGTCCAGTTTTCATCAATCGAAATGAAAGCGTCAACGCTTTAAATTACTTGCAAGTCCTACAGGATCATGTTTTCCCTATGAATGATGGCATGAAATGGTTTATGTAAGATGGTGCTCCAGTACATTACGTGTTGAGTGAGCGAAGTGCTCCTGATGGAAAGTTTACAGACAAGTGGATCGGAGGAAGAGGTCCCGTTGAAGAGAGTTCCACATCCCCAGATCTCGATTTATGGGGATACTTGAAAGAAAAGTCTACACAAAGAACCCGAGATCCATAGTCCAGCTTCGTCGCTTCACAAGGGAAAATTTTCAAAAAAACAGTTTGTCAAAGTGTGTCAAAAAGTCCACGAGAATGTATAGCAAATGAAGGAAGACAAATCGAATATCTGAGATAAAAGTCAGTGACAATGTCCACTTATGATTGCTATGCGAAACGATGATTTTCTTAAAATCCTGTTGATAAAACAGCCAATATTAAGAGCTAATTTGAATCAGTCAAGGTTCATGGTGCAACACAATTGTTGCACATGCTTGTCATTGTTAAAGACAAGCATTTTGAACTATTAGTAGGGCTATACAACAAACATATATAATATAATTCTCAAATATTTCCGAATACAAAGACAGTGGAAGATGCAAAGAGTGTAAAATCGTGCAAAATTTTTGAAAGTTAGGATATTTATGATGAAAATATCTATGGTAGCTCATATTTTCCAATGTGAAGAAATTGTCTGATCTTCATTGAGAAATCGGGAAGTTTTCAGTCTTTGACCAAAAGCGCCGCGTTGAGAAACGTGTCCTCTTGTCTAAAACACACTTTGGTAATATGCCGTCGACTTGGTCTGTGCTTTAGTCGCTTGACTTTGAACAGACATAAGAGTATTATTTATGCATCTCAATATAGACGGTAATAGTCAAAAATTTTCAATATTTTAACAAACTAAATTTCATGCACGTTGAAGGCATAGGAAGTCATTCTGTGAAAGAAGAAATGAAAACGTTTATCTCATATGCACCGATTTTTATGTAGCTTTTGAGTTAGTCAGTGGACAGTAATCGGTTTGTAGAAGCTGAATACATCAAAATAAAATCTAAGATAAATGTAATTAATGCCCAACCTGTAAACCCATCGCATGACTCTGGCAACATTATCCACATCCTTTAAGAAATGCTGCTAAAGACTGCTAAATATGTGTAAAGACCAAAACCATCATTTTGACTTGATTAGTTTTTGAATTTTAAAAGCAGAATTAGAGTCAGTGCTAGGCACGACATTTGCATACTGAACTTGTTAAAATCCTGTGGTGCATTGAACAAGTAAAAAGCAATCGGCATCTCCCAAAAAAACAGGCGCGGGGTAATAAACAAGCCGCTCGACCGGTTTCGCGCCTGCAGCAGACGTCGACCAGTCGAACAGCGACCAGTCCTTGTTGGATCGAATGCTGGCGTAATCAGATACCCATGCCGAAAGGGTCATACTCGGCTGCCCAGCATAAGACCCGTAACTGGTGCACAGGAACCATATAGTGCATTAAACATCCGCACCAGCAGGACGGTTGGAATCTGAGTTTCGGACATCTTGAAAAATTGGGATGAAAGGCTATGAAGTTAGCTTCAACTTCAGCACTTAAATTTCGCAGATAATTTGACTACGTCCCAAGATCATAAATGACGAATTTCTCAGACCTGGGATTTGCTTATTAATACTCAGTATTATGAAGGTTAATCAAAATAAGTCGAAAGACCACCTGGACATCAAAACTTAGTGCAAGTCTTGCTTTCGCTAATTTCACAGACCAACGAAATGTCATGGTAAAGATAGGTAAGATCATGTTCAAATATGAAACCGGAAATATTATCATGCCAAATGTCGCAGATCGGAAATGAGTCACTATAACATGCTGAATGAATTTCGTCGAGCAAATTTGTTTGGATACCCTGTGAAGTTGGCAGAAAAGAAGTAAGTCATCAACTTTTTATGTTCTAGTGACTTTTTGACATCTTTTAGTAACATTTGAAGCTCAGAGTAGTGCTGAGCAAATTTCAGGTCGGAGAAATCAATTATATACATAGTTTATGAGGTGGCATATTATCTGTAAAATGTAGGGTAAATGCTGGAGTTGATGTCATCGTCTTGTGTGATGAGTTATGACTAGTTTCGGCTTTCGACCTATTTTAAGCTTCAATTAGACAGGAACTACACCTTCTTTGACGTGTGCTCTTGTCCGAAATGAAGCACTAATTCATACACGCAGGTCTATCTGCAAACCTATATACAGATATACACTTATCTGTACTATTGCATTTTATATTTGTTCAATTGGAATACATGGCAAAATTTTGCAGTGCGCTTTTCTATCGCTTAGTCAGACAGATTATCTTCCAGCCACACATTGTGACCATTACAAGACAATGTGGTCTAGATCACCCCCAATAACTATGCCAGTTATTGAAACCATGTGAACCATGTTCAAACCATCATTTAAACAGAATTTTCGCTATGCGTTAGCAAAGCTCGGCCTAATGAACTGGCCTGCTTGTAGAACCAGTTTCTCTGCTTCCGAGTCATTCTGATTTCATTGTAATATCAACATACCTTTATTGTGATAAAAGTCTTCAAAATTGATGAAAATAAATGCTCAAATGCTTGGATATGTATTTGCTGCATGAACACATTTACAGAGTTTTACAGAGAAGCAAATGGTACAACATTCTGTTTAGATGCTTTACACTCAAGATTAAACAAGTTCTCTTTCGAAACAGATAGCTCTAAAAGAGTGAGCACTACAATTTATCGCTGTCACATCATTGAGCGTCGTGTTTATTTTAGAATATAATCACGTTAATATTCAATTCTTATTTGATGCAGCTTTCTCTGATCACTTGGCAACAAGCACTCACCTAACTAAATGATCACTTAATGTTCAATCGAAACACATCAAATCGGTATCGTGTAGAAACACACCTAAAACCACGTGTAAATTATACATTTTTTGAACGTATGAAACTTTCAAAACAGATAGTGCAACCAACAAGGACGCACTTAGTGAAACGATTAATACGCAGTTACTGCACGGTCTTTCTCGATGAAACTTCGTTACTAGACTAATGAGACCTCGCTTACCTCCATACTTCCAGCAGATTTTACCAAATCTCAATAAAAAATGAATGTTTAAATAGGCATTTACATCACGTTTTTTTAAATATTTTAACGATAAAATTGAGATTGTAAACGCATTAAAAGCTAATTCTCTTCATTTCTCACCTCTCCAGAGCCATAAATGCAACTAGAGAACTGCTTTGACAGAAGAAAAGGTATTCATGCCATCTCAGGTATTCATTCCCTCAAAATTCTGCACAAAACAAATCATGTCACATTTTTTCCAATGCGTCGCCAAACTCGCACCGACAACTGCCATTCACGTGCAAACCTCGTGAATGTTCATCTTATGAGCGCGATGTCGACAAAACAGTGTTCCTAGGACTGCTGTCTCACTTCCCTCCCCTACGAACTATCACCTGTTGTCAAACTTAACCATTCACCATTAAAAGCATCCTAGACCAGTAAAGGGACATTTGCAACACTCCGTGGCCATCGTTTGTTGTATTTCACCTCCTCATTCACCCTCTTATAGCTCGACTCAAAGCGGGAAACTCCTCATACAATTCAAGCATGATCCAATTGTCAATTCAGAGCAGAAAAAAGAACAATTAAAATAGTTTCCGGCTATCTTATCCCTCCAAACATAGCTCAAAATAGATAAAAATCACTAATTTGTTGAGTTTTCCGCCGTTGTTGCTTTAATCAGTTGTTGGATAATTTCATTTGTGTTTGTGATTAAGATTTGGATTGGAATGAACGATGGAAGCTCTATTTTGTTTGTTTTCATGTCGCATCTATTGTTTTCATGCCTTCACATTCAGCTAGTTTATTACATCTCTTTCATTAATTACTCTAGTTAGGTTTGTTTTTATAGCTTTCCACGTCCTATTTTTGTCATAGTTTGAAAACATTACTTCTTTGAATGCCGTTAGCAATGTTGTGATTGGCTGTATGAAATGTAGATGCAGTTCGATTCTGCTGTCCCAGTGACTTTAGGGAACCTGGTGTGGCTGCACATTACTGAAATCACAAATGTTGACAAAGTTCCTGAATATCAAGAGGTTTCTGATTGCTATTCTGTTGACCCAGCCTTCTCAAAAAGTCGTGCAAGCGTGGCTAATCGCCGATTTCACTTTCGGTGACGTGATGTCGAAACTACCTCAGCAAGTTATTGTTCACACTAGCAATGAACCGGATACTGATGTCATAATGACTACTGTGGAACCAGGAAATTCGTCTATAATCATATTTGAAAATGTTCATCGTTCGGACAACTACGCGTACTGACAATTCGTTGATTATAACAATGTATATAGTATACTCGCGACACTAGACCATACTACATTCGTAAATGACTTCCATATTTCCTATTCATTTATATTGCAGATGAATGCAAGAGAAACGGTGCATATTACGGTCAGTGAGAAAGCTCTTTTTCACGCAGGAGTGCGAGTCGCACCTGCTTTGCGCACTATTTGCCAAAGATTGATGGAACCTCTTGCCTGTTTCTTCGTTTGTAAGAAGGTTGGGAAAAAGAATGCCAGGTGCAGAAGATCCAAGGGACCTTACCGCACGTAAGTTTTTAAGGAGGGTCTATTTTCATAAATTTCAAAATTCCTATGCTCCCATGCGGCTCATCCACCAAAGCTGTTCAGAGAACTTCATATTACTTCAATTCAATTAAAATTCTATTGGAAATGCTAAATAGTTAGTTGCATTCTCACTAGGACATTAGGACATATCTGAATCACCATTTCATCCAATGTCAGGAAATTTCAGGAGGTCGTTGGTCGATCACCCTCTGATGAAGAGGTCCATCTATATTTGTACGAGTGTTTATTTGGTCTGTTGGATGCGACTGCAACTTCATTGCTCAGAAAAATCCCAATGTTCGATAATACGAATTGTACACCCCTACAGCAGAGTAATAAATATAATTTCCTGACTTCCCGTCTGCAGTAAGTCGGACTATAACGGACTAATACACTCTATGACAAGAATTGTCGATATCATATCTGTATCAGATCTTTGAAATACATTTTTGATCCTGAAATTATGTCAGTAGATGTTCACTAAATATTCATAGGATTTTCATAGATGGTGATGGGACTCTTTATGACCACGTACGTCGTATGACCGTCGCTGAAAGTTCATCAATTTCCTCGCTTTCCTTCTATACCCTACGCAATTTTTTAATTGAGTCAATGATTAGCTCAATAACTTCTTTCATAGTGTCCGTATATTAATTACAGTGCCTATTTACATTGCTCAAATAGTGGTTGCTCCGCCAGGCTAAAGGTCACCCTCAAGAAGCAGACAAATGACCTCGTCAGCGTGGAAGGATGGGGAAGCGCTCATTGCTCAGAAGTACGACCGCGTTCTCATTGCGCTTGTACGACCGCGTTCTGCAGTTTCTTGACGGACATTCAGGATCGGTTGGTATCCTTACTGTGGACTTTTCGAAGGCTTTCGACATGTTACCTCATTCAGTCATCCTAACTGCCTGCGAAAAGTTTGGCATTCTACCTTCTATCATCTCGTTGATAAAAAACTTTCTATCGCAAAGAGTTCAGTTTGTCCGCGCAGGCAATTCCATCTATCGAGGTTTCTCTGCGTATCACGGAGTGCCACAAGGAAGTATAATCGGGCCATTGATGTTTTGCATGGCGATGAACGATTTTTCTGTCGTTCATACTAACACTTCCGCAATAATGTATGCTGACGATCTCACGTTACTGCATTTCCTAAGAACATCCGATGAAGACTACCTGCAAGACGAGCTTGAGAACGTTTTATCTTGGTCTTCATCTACGGGTCTACCTGTGAACCTAGATAAATGTGCGGTTCTCAACATCACCACGAGAAGAGACTTAGTTGTGTCTCCCATACACTTACAGGACGGTGTCCCCATCACTACTGTGTCATCCATTAAACTTCTTGGTGTTCATTTCTCGAGTGATATGAAATGGAATATCCATATAACAAGTGTTGTATCCAAAGCATCTCAGAGGCTTTTCATTCTCTGGAATCTGAGACGTGCAGGGAGTCCAGTCAGTTTGTTGTTCAAAGCTTACTTTGCCTTTATTCGCCCTTTGTTCCTATATTGCTGTCCTGTGTTCGCTAACATCTCGAATAATATTAAGCTGAAAATTATGGGAGTCGAACGTCGGGCTTCCAGGATAATCGGGCAGGAGATCGTACCATCTATAGACACAATGATTGACAAATCCTGCTCGACGTTGCTGCGCCAAGTATGTCAGGACTCTTGCCACCCGCTCAGAGCTTGTTTCCTTACACGAAAACGATCCTTACGCAACGCTTGTCCGATCCGTCCTCCGCCCACAAAAACACTTCGTCTGAAATCTTCTTTCCTGCGTTATTGTACATAATCCCTTTCTTTTGTCACTTGATGCATCATTATGTCACGTTATGTGTTATGTAAATTCTAGTCTAACGAATCATGTATGTGGACTCAATGAAGTTTGTTATTATTATTATTATTAAGACACAGCTCGACACCATTCCGCGCCTGAAACCAAGAGAGCGTTGGAAGAGATAAGTACGGGAATTGGTCCAACAGAGGCTTTCGAAAATGTTCAAGAAAGTAACCTGGACCTAAATTTAACAAAGGCGGCTGCACGAGCACATGTAACCAGATTTCGGCGGAACCAAGTTGTCCCAGACACATGGCCTAGAGATTTGATGCAGTGCCTCGTCCTTCTACGAGAGACGCAAAAGGAAGAAATTTGCCCGGAGAACAAACCGGTTTCAGGATATATTCAGGTGAGGAATCGTGATACAGTTTAAGCACTTACCTGAGTTTCTTCTACGTGAAGGGTCATAACGTTCAGGACGTATGACATGCATGTCCTGTTTGGTTTTCCTACGAATCAGATTAGAAGTTTGCTATCACCTGCTACTTACTTTCAATGTGTCCAGTCCTCCATGATTTACCCGTTCTAATGAATGAATTTGGATAAATGTTTCCCATGGGAGAGAATTGATAATTTTAATGAAGGATCGAAAAATGCAACTGAGTTTTTTAATCACTTTAGGCCAAATATTTGAAGAAGTTGTAGTATGATCAAACATAAAACTGTAATAGTACTGCAATGCCAACAGACGACAATAATAATGATAGTGATATCATAAATATGCTATATTCCGGCATGACATGCGCAATACAGCGATGTAGCTAAGAAATACGTCTTCATTATTTTTCCTGTTATTGTTGACTGTGTCCGAACTCCTGATCAATCTGTAATTTATGTCGACTTTCTTGTAATCGATTTGTTTGTCCCCGCATACTTCTGCACTTCACATAGACCGAAGGAGAAATGTTAGGAAAATCGGAATGTCGCAGCGCATTGATTTTACAATGATTTTTCCGGTTTGCTTTCAGTCTTTATAGTTTGGGTAAGAATGTCGGGTCAGGTCTGGTCAGGTTGAAAATCATTGTCCGGTTGGAATGTAGGATAAGACAGGATGACCAATCAAATATATCCTATTGACCTTCATCAATTTCACAGAAAACGCGTCACGTGTCCGCGAGAGACGCTTGCAGGGCTGCGTAAAGAAAAACGAGTACTTTTATCAAGTATGACTAAGAAAAAAATGCCGATTTCAGTATTGCTATAAAACAATGGAAAGATGGTGCACTAACACATATAGCAGGTATCAAGTTCCAATAAGTAAAAATGCGATAGAAAAAGTAATCACGAATGTGTTGGTGTGGAGAATGAATTTTGGTAAAACACGGCAGGGATTGTTGGTACAGCTTGTAGTAGAGTATGGGTTTGAAGTGAAGTGAAATATTTCCAAAAATCAGTTTCAAATCTGTTGTAATGCGCGCTGAAAAAAATATGTAAATGTGACATTTTCCGTCTTTCACAAAGAGGAAGAAGACCTACTCATTTCAAAAGATGATCATAGTTCACTTAGGAAATTTTGCAACGTTTACAAAACTGCTGAGTGAAATATCGTTGGACAGTTTCGATGGAATCAATATCACGTTGTAAAATTGGGTAGAAAATTTGACAGTTATATTCTCACATTGGTCTTACAAATACTTAATACACATGAATCAAGCAGTCATTGTTAGACGCATGCCCTTTAAAAATGACATAAGCTTGAGGCTTTTGACGAAATTTTGCTACAAAGATTTCTAGTTCATATTCATAGCCGTTACACAAATCTGTTGCACCTACTATTCTGTTCACTGTCAATGAAATACATGTTTCATTCTGCAATCTATATGAAAAATGGAAAGTTAATGTGTCTATCTAATTACAGGAGCCTATGCTTTGTGTTATTAAATTATGACCAATATAACTAAATAATGTTTACAAATGAAAATGTGATTAATGTGACCTTCTTCCATCAAAAATTAGTGGTTTGCACGTACAGTGCATCTATTTGCATACATGTAGGCTTGTACAATATAGAATAACATTAATTGGTTTAACTGTTTAAGTGTGCCTACGTCATGCAAAGATAGTAACGATTGTCAAAAAACGTCACAGGCTCCTGTATGGATGCTCGTGTACATGATAATGCAATTCGAATAAAGAATGTATTTGTGTATTAGCATACATGCATGTATATAAAATCTAGCAAGAAGACTTGAAAGACACTTTAGCTTAAAAAATTGACATCTCTTCATTAGGTTGGATTCCTTCTTACTTCATTTATTCAGAGCCCGATTGTAGGATGGTTTATTACGTATTGAAACATGTACGACGGGGCATGGAATACCATGTGATCAAGCAAAGAAGATCCCTCAACCTTAGAAGCACTTTCAAATGTCAAATTCTGAGTGGGCCACCATGGATATGAGAAATGGTAGATGGCCATCCAATATGTGCCATCGGGTCACCAAGTGGTCCACAGGCCTCGTGTTGCCCATCACTAACATAGCAATAGACGATATAAAATTAGGTGGTCTTCACCTGTTTTTGAAGTATACTAGATTCATAGGACATTCAACCTATCGTAAAAAAATTTTCAACAAATGGGCACTCGTACTTCCATAAGTGGAATTAGTTATATTCTTATAAGCTTCATTATATTTCTGGACATTGGTCTGACTCCCCAGGCTGATCCTCCACGCGCCTGATCAGCTGAAGCTGTACTCAACATTGGCTAAGACAGGCAGCCTCATACTTCACGTAGATGCTACAGGTGGATTGATTCGGAGAGCAGAATATCTGAAGCGGCAGCTGTACTTGATCAGCGCCGTGGTTGATTCACCCTCAGTGGAAGTGCCCCCCTTGAGTGTGAGCGATTGCGTCACGGAGGAGTGCCGTGTGGAAGATATGGAATTTTGGATGCGAAAGCTGAGGTGTGATGTGGCACGCTTGCAGGGCACACATTTCGCGGATGAGAGTTCTACGCCTGCCGTTGTGGTGACAGATTTTTCGTGGCCACTGATTCACGCTTCTTTAGCAGTATTTGTTGATACAAATGTGATTCAATACCTAAACACAGTATTCCAAAGATGCATGGGATATCCGCAAGTATCAGCCTCACCATGCATTGTTTTTTCCTGTTCATCCCACTTTATTGCTCGGGCAGCGAGAAATTTAGGGAAAATTGTCCGGAACAAGGAAACGAGGCAGTTACTGCTGCATTGCATAGGTGCCCTAATTACAGCTCCTAACCTACATGAGGCAGGAAATATGTGGACACACGTGTGTGCGGTATTCGGTACACCTGAGATGAATGATGAATGGAAAACAAACGTCGGCAAGATGAATGAAATCCTAAAGAAGGTGCTGGCGGAAGTGAGAGAGCCTGAAGAAGATCTAGAGTGTAGGCCTATAGCCTGCTATATGTGTTAGTGCACCATCTTTCCATTGTTTTATAGCAATACTGAAATCGGCATTTTTTTCTTAGTCATACTTGATAAAAGTACTCGTTTTTCTTTACGCAGCCCTGTAAGCGTCTCTCGCGGACACGTGACGCATTTTCTGTGAAATTGATGAAGGTCAATAGGATATATTTGATTGGTCATCCTGTCTTATCCTACATTCCAACCGGACAATGATTTTCAACCTGACCTGACCTGACCCGACATTCTTACCCAAACTATAAAGACTGAAAGCAAACCGGAAAAATCATTGTAAAATCAATGCGCTGCGACATTCCGAATTTCCTAACACTTCTCCTTCGGTCTATGTGAAGTGCAGAAGTATGCGGGGACAAACAAATCGATTACAAGAAAGTCGACATAAATTACAGATTGATCAGGAGTTGCTTGAATTGTATGAGGAGTTTCCAGCTTTGAGTCGAGCTATAAGAGGGTGAATGAGGAGGTGAAATACAACAAATTAGTGATTTTTATCTAATTTGAGCTATGTTTGGAGGGATAAGGTAGCGGGAAACTATTTTAATTGTTCTTTTTTTCTGCTCAGAATTGACAATTGGATCATGCTTGAATTGTATGAGGAATTTCCAGCTTTGAGTCGAGCTATAAGAGGGTGAATGAGGAGGTGAAATACAACAAATTAGTGATTTTTATCAAATTTGAGCTATGTTTGGAGGGATAAGGTAGCGGGAAACTATTTTAATTGTTCTTTTTTCTGCTCAGAATTGACAATTGGATCATGCTTGAATTGTATGAGGAGTTTCCAGCTTTGAGTCGAGCTATAAGAGGGTGAATGAGGAGGTGAAATACAACAAATTAGTGATTTTTATCTAATTTGAGCTATGTTTGGAGGGATAAGGTAGCCGGAAACTATTTTAATTGTTCTTTTTTTCTGCTCAGAATTGACAAGTGGATCATGCTTGAATTGTATGAGGAGTTTCCAGCTTTGAGTCGAGCTATAAGAGGGTGAATGAGGAGGTGAAATACAACATATTAGTGATTTTTATCTAATTTGAGCTATGTTTGGAGGGATAAGGAAGCGGGAAACTATTTTAATTGTTCTTTTTTCTGCTCAGAATTGACAATTGGATCATGCTTGAATTGCATGAGGAGTTTCCAGCTTTGAGTCGAGCTATAAGAGGGTGAATGAGGAGGTGAAATACAACAAATTAGTGATTTTTATCTATTTTGAGCTATGTTTGGAGGGATAAGATAGCCGGAAACTATTTTAATTGTTCTTTTTTCTGCTCTGAATTGACAATTGGATCATGCTTGAATTGTATGAGGAGTTTCCAGCTTTGAGTCGAGCTATAAGAGGGTGAATGAGGTGAAATACAACAAACGATGGCCACGGAGGGTTGGAAATGTCCCTTTGCTGGTCTAGGATGCTTTTAATGGTGAATGGTTAAGTTTGACAACAGGTGATAGTTCGTAGTGAAGGGAAGTGAGACAGCAGTCCTAAGAACACTGTCTTGTCGACATCGCGCTCATAAGATGAACATTCACGAGGTTTGCACGTGTATGGTTGTTGTCGGTGGGATTTTGCCGACGCATTGGATAAAATGTGACATGATTTGTTTTATGCAGAATTTTGATGGAATGAATACCTGAGATAGCATGACTAATTTTTCTGCTGTCAAAGCAGCTCTCTATTTGATGTTACAGCTCTGGAGAGGAGAGAAATGAAGAGAATTAGCTTTTAATGCGTTTACAATCTCTATTTTATCGTTAAAATATTTAAAAAACGTGATGTAAATGCCTATTTAAACATCTATTTTTTATTGAGATTTGGTAAAATCTGGTGGAAGTATGGAGGTAAGCGAGGTCTCATTAGTCTAGTAACGAAGTTTCATCGAGAAAGACCGCGCAGTAACTGCGTATTAATCGTTTCACTAAGTGCGTCCTTGTTGGTTGCACTATCTGTTTTGAAAGTTTCATACGTCCAATCGCCGGTAAACCATCAATTTTTCTTAAATTTTCTTAGAGAGTTTTGAGAATACAAACAATTATTTGCAAAATTATATGGCATTATATAGCATAGAAATCGGACACTATATAATATACCTATAGTGGTCGTAGGCTAAGGCGGGATAACGCCGTAATGCCACCGGTCTATCATTTTTTTACAGCGCTTGCACAGAAAGAAATAATTTTTTCATTCGTTGAAAATGTTTCACGGAATTCCAGGCAGCGTTACCTTCTGATAAATCTAGGACTGCAGCACTGACACTGACACGCACGTGGCATGAATTATTCGCAAACTGAAGAATAATTTCAGAATGACTATTAAACATGCGCAGATGGTTTCAAGGTCAAGTACCGGTACCTTAAATTTAATTTTGACTTGTAAATTATTTCATATGATCATTTCCTCTTACAAAGGCATCAGCACAAATGGGCGTACTCCTTTAATTTGATTTCAGACAGGTAATTAGAAAACTTATGAATAAAAAATTTCAATGAAAAACGCATCAAATTGATAGGATCTATCACCTTGATTTGTCCTTGACACATTTCGTCACCTAACAGAACAGCTGAAATTGCCATCAAAATCAACTGATGGCCATTCTAGTCCCACTAATTTAAACAAAAGCAAAAAATCGGATTTCTATCGTCTATAGCTACTGCAAATTGCTCCATGCAATTTCTTATTATTGCAAGATACCAGCGTCATTGCTTGATCCCTTGTTTTTAAAGCAGGGCAAAGGTTTTCACACTTTTTTCAGCATGATGTGTGCATGGTAGGTATCAGAATTGGACATCGGATTACATTAATGATTGCATCCTAGTAATGTAATCCGATGTCTGTGGTATCAGACATTTGACTTGTAAGTAAAGGCATTGTAAAGGCACACAACTATTGCATGCCATGATCATAGAGCCTCCATCTATCAATTAAGAATCGGTGGTGAGAAATTGAGTCAAGTATGGCAGCAAAGACTTCAAATCTGATTTTTCCAAAGCATCGTCCAAAGGATTTGTGTTTGGCGAAAAAGTATTGCATGGGTACCGCACAAAAATCATCAAACCACATTCCTACTCAGTTCTATGTTCAGATTCGAAGAGAATGTTCCGGACTCCTCTTGTTGTAGAATAACTGAATTTTTGAAAAAACTGTACAGCAATGAGGTGACTTCAAGCAGACTTCAAGACGATAATGAAAGCAGCTTTGCTGACGTTTGCTGACTTTTTTACGATTGTTATATCTTTTTTGCTTTCATTCAGCAATACATTTCATACCGATTACTTCATTGAGATGCTGCTTTATTCTGCTATCAAACGATTGCATTATTTTTCCCATAATACTCCTTTGTCACAACCATGGTGATGCTATCCGATGTCTATGGTCACAACTTCGCACAATACATCATTATTTATCAAGAGTTCAATGTGGATTCAAGCACAGCGCCAAAGGTGCCATCGATCAAAGTGATGGGATATTGCATGATGCGCAAAGTTGAAGAAGTCTTGAAGTATGAAGTATGATGAGAAAAAAAAACAATATCCATTGGACATCTAGAAAACAATTAAATACTTTGTTAAAATATGCTAATGCATTGTTGACGTATGCTGATATAAATAAGCGCTAATTCAACTTTGCCGTCTGCACTAAACGCCGCGTGGTGCAAGTAGCAGCTATAAGCCTGAAATAGTAACGGTAAACAACAATTCATCGGTAACTGCTGCATTTTGAACGCGTATTCATCTGCACATTTTAGTGCACTATGAGTTTTGTGCCACAGGCCCTATAACTACAACAAATGCATCCACTATTTGGCCCTGAATTGAGAATACAGAAATGCATTAGTTGTCGACAGACTTTACATTAATATCTTCATTGCTCGAACTCTCAATATATCGACATAAGTGTGTTTCATATTTCTGTAAAGAAGAGCTTGGGATGGAGTTCCCCTTCGCACATGCAATATTGCAGTTGCATTGCGTGTACTTTTTCTAGTGAACGTATGGCAACATTCCAGTAATTGGGGTTGATTCGAAAAGTCGCTCGCGGATACAATGTACATGCAGCGTTTTTATGCTAGAGAAAAGAGTATTTTCTATATAGATTCGTGAATTTTGCTGTATTCCATTTTTATCAACCAGGATGTGATTGGTTGTTATAAATGAAGGTTAAAATTTTTGAAAATTGTCTTACTGAAGATATTGCGACATGATATTTTAAAAAAATTGATGCATTATGTTCCTACCTGAGGTACAAGAGAAATGATTATCCCAGGGTTCCTCTCTAAGTCAGCCTATTGTAATCCATGGCCCACTTTAAAATGATTTTGCTCCCCTGGAGTTCGCTGAATAATGAATTTGCTCTGGCACCCTTGCCACCCTGTGCATGTGAACTGATATTGGCTTGCATGAAAATGGCAACTTGGTGCAACAAGATTGACAATCAGCTCCTGAAAATGTAATTGAAAAGGGATGCTACGATACTTGATTTTTGGGCTATATGTCTACATTATCTTCGACTGAAGACGTCGACTTAGTTCTCAGTTCTACATGAACGTAAACTTCGACAAAGTATCAGTACGTATTGCTGCATATTTCATATATTTGAATTTGTTGGAAATGCTGGCTCTCCATTTCATTCAGAAACTTTCAGATTTACATGTTTATGTTGTTTAATCATCAGTTTACTTCTCACGCGACCTTTCGGTGATTAAATTAATTTTATCAGCTTGAGTCATATTTTTGTGTTTTTTCACCGAATAGACGGCCAATCACTTTTGATCAATGTCTCATCTACAGTCGTCGTACAGTGGACTTCACTACCGTACAATTGTCATTGACGACTGATAAATTAGCCTATGTTCTTGTTTTTTGCTCAGTTGATGATTTATGTACTAGACTTGGTAGTTATTTTCCAGTATTTTGATATTAGAGGCGCGTCGTTTATTGAAATGTTGCCTCTCAGCTGCGCGTGCGACGCGTGCTAGAGAACGTCTTTTATTAGAGTAAATACGGTAGCATATGGCCACAGGGCACGATGCGCGTAATTATGGATTCGGATGATGAGGATCAATCGAATAAGAGTGGATCTGCCCGATGCACGCCACATTAAAACAGGAAAGGACATGTCGAAGATTGGTATACAGAACACACAATGGACACGGGGTTTTCCGGATTCCCCAACGTGTCGAATTAACGAGAGTAGGGAACTCAACTCAGATTTTTTCGCTTCAATTGCAAACAGTCATGTTTTGCCAATCGTTTCATATCTTCCGATGGAAATATCTTCCTTATTTCTCTGATGCACTGCCTCGGCAAGTTCTTCCCTTCTTCAAAGGCTCATACCTCATTCTCGTAACTTCCTGCTTCTTTGGTCAACATAACTCATTTCCAAGCAGAATTGATCTTTTCCACATCAATAATGCCTACCTACCTATCCTACCGATTTAAATGACTCCCACGACATATCTAAGCTTCAGCACATGGTTGATTGAAGCCATGACTTTCACCACATCCCACTCTGTGGCAACGCAATAAAGTTATTCCTCGTCTACCGTTCAAAGCAATAGCTACTTGCAAGCATTCGTGGAGCATCAAGCCGCCTCATGTTGCTCAGCTTGACTTCCACCATCTCCACTCTGGATAGGGAGATATCATATTGTTGGTATTGCCGCTACTTCTGACATTCATTTTCATGACCAGGACAAGCGTGATGGGGAAGAAATAGCTGATTCCATAGCAATTCCTTTTTCTAGCCTGCATAGATTATACATTTGGTTATTGGTATTGAAACGGAAGCGGAACAGAAAGCGTCGATTTTATCTGAAATATGTGACTGAACTAAATTTACCTTTTGAGTGCAGACCTAAATGATGGCACAAAACACACACAATCACTTCAAGTCTTCTTTTCACCCTACTGCGATGGACGTCGTCGAATGCTGCTCCACCTGGATAGCATTTGTCCAAGCTGTTCGGTGACATAATTCAAAAGTGTTCTTGTGGGACTTAATTGACAAAAAATTGACTTGATGTGATATTGTTTGTGGTAACAAATTCTCGGGAAAAGTCACGCTTACTGATGAAAAAATCAGTCGTGGAATCACTTGAGTTGACTTTTAGACATAACCTCGAAAGTAGGCATGATGACATCAGTGCATGGAGCTACTTGTTTAATGATTAGAATGTAAATTTTGGCAATTTTTGATAGAATATTATGCAACAATTGAAAACAAACTAGGCTATCAGATTAACAAATTGCCAAGCTGTCATACGTTTGTGCTTGCAAGGTGTAAGATGGACCCAGTAAAATTTCTCAATTGACAGAAGATACGTGTATATGATCCACGATTAGTAATGATTATTGTAACTGTTATATCACTGCATTACGATTTTTCAGAAGTTTAGTGAATTTTTAGAGAAGTTTTTTCAGAAGTTTTATGATTAATAAATTTCAATCTTTTTTTTCTCTTTTTCAGTCATGATGCGAGCTTGTACATTAGCACTTTTGTTCCTGTTGATCGGGACTTCATTGGCAGAAGAAAAGAAGGCCGAAGAGAAAAAAGATGGCAAGACTGACCCGAAGAAGAAGAAATTGGACTACGGGACAGTAATTGGAATCGACCTGGGAACAACATACTCATGGTATGATACAAATCAGGGGTGTTTCACAGAAGCTAAATTGGTATAAACTGGTGTAGATGTCGGGGACAGTTAAGTCTCATTTCAAAGACTTTGTTTCTAGTTCAAATCTGAATAGCATGACTTGATAAGCGTAGAGCTCATGCGAAAAGATCGCCTGTAAATTCGAATCAATTGTTCATTGGAAGTCGTCGAAACAAGCGAAACGCGCATGTTTCTAAAATAAGTAGTCGTGCATAGTCAAGTAGTTCTATTCACTGAAAGAACTACTTGACTATTGTTGCGGTGGTTGATTAGGGATTTTGTTTGCTACATTCGCGTGATTTCATCACATTTCGTGTGAATGACTCAGTCTACCTTTACAGTCTTACAGAACTCATGTAAATCATTTGAGTGAATAACACGATATTCCTTCAGTTCCCGTGAAAGAAGATTTTGTTCTATCAGTTAACTTGGTAATTGATGACTCAAATGTTAATGCCTCGATATCAGTAGAATAATTCAGATAAGTAAATCAAATTGCAGAAACATACTGTGAATGAAAAATAGATTAATGGCAAGAAATTTAACTATCTATAACCAGTTGACCATTGACCAGCATATGACTGCACCTGCCTAGCATTTTTATGATTATTTTGCTATTAAGTTTCCTATGGGTTTAATTAGGCTTGTGCTGTTGACATTAACACTTAAAGGTGAAAATTTAAAACTATCAAGTTAAGAATTGATGAGAATAAGTCATCGTGAATAATATCCCTTATTGCTTTAATGATTTAAATAGTTGGCATGTCTAAGGATGCGCCTACACGTGCAACATGATTTCATCCACTTTTTGATCCCTGGTGAGTCAGAAAGGAATGGACAAACAATAGAAGCAAAGGCATGCCTTCGTGCTTCGTGTGTCACCAGAAAATAGCAATTTATTAAAGGATGATAAAGAGAAATGCATTGATTTCATCAGCTTATTGTCATCTGAGTGTCAATAAAAGTGTCCGCTAAAGTTACGCCTTGTTTAACTTTAACTGACACTGTTGAAGGCACTAAGCACTATTATTTAAGGCATGCTTTTGCTTCCATTGCTTATCTATTCTTTTCTGACTCATCATGCATCGAAAATTGTAAGCAATCACGTTGCACGTACAAGCGCACTATAAAAGTTGCCGCACTGGGCATTTCTCGCCGAAATTACAGGGCTATTCAATCTAAAAAGTTGTCCGTGAAAATCTCGGTCATTATACTGCTCAATGTCGTAGAAGCAATGCTCCCACTGTTGTAGCCGATATTTGTATCTTGTCCACATTCTTTGTATAGCAAGCAATTATGTGCTCCGCGTAAATACAGGATTTCTATTAATTGATTCGCAGACATTAAGAAGTATGGAGCTAAGCAAGGAATTTTGCCAAGCTCACATGTAGCTACATTTATTTGTCTACGTGCATACAATGTAGATATCCTGTCACCGTAATTTGACCTGTGAAGCTGACTGTTGCCCGCAAAGCCTTGGAATCAGCTTCCCCAGACCACTTTTCCTGACCAATACAATCTTGATATTTTCAGGAGGCGTTCGAACGGTTTTCTGATGGGGACATCTTAATCAGATTAGAAGATCTGTCTTTTTTGTTTTTTTTCCTTTTATTAATATGAAGTAGTACAATTTCATAGTTTTTCATTGAGTAACCCCTAGCTTCGTTCATGGGTCATAGCTGTGCTAGGGGTGAAAATTCTAAAAAATGGATCCGAATCTTCATGTATGTCATTTTTGACTGATCTTGTTCTGCTTTAGTCCTATTTAGCCTAGACTATCAAATTAATTAACGCCTTCTGAAATTCAGGTCTTATTTTTGATGTCCTCGTGAATAAAGGTCATTGACATTTATCGCAATTATTTAAAAGATGAAAGCAATCGGGTGACCACTTGGAAAAGTAGATTCTCAGAGTAAAGATGAATTTAAGTAGTTATGCAGCACTACTCTGATGTGCTGCTTGTACAGATAATGACTTTCTTTTTGCGGAATTCTCTTATACTGTTCTTTGAGCAGCAACATTTAAATTCTTGATGGAATGAATTCATTTCTTCTTTCAGTGTGGGTGTTTTCAAGAACGGTCGTGTTGAAATTATTGCTAACGACCAAGGTAACCGAATCACTCCATCATACGTTGCATTTACTCAAGATGGTGAGCGTCTTATCGGAGATGCTGCGAAGAATCAGTTGACTTCGAATCCTGAGAATACTATCTTCGATGTGAAACGGATGATAGGGCGAGGTTTTCATGAGCCATCAGTTCAAAAAGACGCAAAATCATTCCCATTCAAGGTAAGAGATTCACAAATGATTGAGATCAGCACACGTCCTTGTGATGCTTTCGCATAATCGCGTCTTATGTGGAAATCAACAAAAATTGAGAAGATAATTTTAAAATTACAGAATAGCGATTTTCTATTATGAGCCTGTGTAGAAAGTACGCCAATTAAATCGGTCAAGGCGAATAAGTTGGATTTTCAAAACAGTAGGCCCCTATTATACTGATTCGTACACAATTAATGCATGTGAATAACAGGGACAGCGTAACACAACGTCTACAAGCGCAGAGATGTACTCATATTCGTCAATAATAAATCCAAGAATCGTCTTTGGAGCGTGCGATTTTCGCTTACGGTAGAGTGAACTGCTTCTTTCGAGAGTAGCGTATTTGACTTTGGAAGATGGAAAGCCGCAAATTGGAAATCATCAATCTAACTTTACTCAAGTCATACACAGACCCAAATTTTCAGCTGCTCTGCAAAAATTAGTAATCAGCTTAATATTAACGGCGCTAAATGGCTCATGATTTAGAGAGTTGGCTGTATATGTTGCTGATATGATAGCGGAACTGCAAAATTCTGTAAAATAATTCTGAAAAATTTCTTGTCGAGAATGTCCTGAAGTTGTTAGTGACATTAACTTAAACTGCATTAAAGTTGTTCAAAAGTGTTTTCGAAGAATAAATTAGATTCATGTTGTGTGATGTGATTGCTTTAATACTTCGAAGTGTAAATAATGTCTCCTATATCTTGAATTAGAACAGCCGCTTTCACTTCGGCAGAATTGATTATGTTCACTTGGCGGGTTTCTCCATGAGAACTTTTGCAACTTTAAAGAGAATTTAATTGATCAGTCGTTGATCTTCACACGTTACACATTTGTGAAAAGTCGCTTATTTGCTTTGTCTGTAGAGCGCATTAACATGAATGACTTCAAGCTTTCAATGTAATCAAGGAATGCAAATATACTATACAAAGTCTAAACAAGGTTAGAGAAATATGGAGACAATTGAATCGATGACAAATGAAATAGCTGACTTTACTATTGTTAAAAAACCCTCAAATATTGAAGGATGATAGGCATTTGAAAATTCCAAGCGGATAAATGTTTTAATTTACTTTTCGTTTAATTGGCGGCTGATTGTATGATGTCTAGTTTGAAATTTTTAAATTAAAAATTCACCGAATTTCTAGCTTCAAAAATAAAGCGAATTTAATTCATAAAATCATTGTTTTTGGGCATAGACCTACTCAGTTGTCAAAGATAATAGAAACCCATACTGAAGAAACGTTGCCTTTAGATTGGTTTACCTTCGGATCATGCAATTTAAACGTGGACGAATTCACTTTCAGATAGCGATGCTGATGCTATCATAATGAAGTTGAATTTTCTGCTAGGTTCACCATGAAGTTCACCTGATGAAGTCGATGCTATATGTCCTCTAGAAATTTTCGCGTTCGAAATCTTAATGAAATTCCGGAAAGTAGGAACGTAGCCAAATTTTACGAATACGAATTTCAGTTCCATCTCACCAATTCGTCTATTATTCTTAATTATTTTCTTAATTAATATCAATATCTGTTATTATCCTTTGAAAACAGCTTGCTTCTTGTTTTGGGTTTGAACTCAACATCGTTCTGAATTTGGCCTGTGTCCTCCAGGCATACATGCACTCTTGTAGTAGTCCAGCTTGCTATGTGAAAGCTTCGAGTTCGACCTCGTTCCCTGCACTACTCCCAGAATAGAATATGTGACAGTAAATCTAGCAGTAAATGACCAAAACCTTGATATCCATGGCCAAAGACAGGGAGCTATAGGCTAAAGTTCTACATTCCAAAACCGTTCGGTTAAAATGACAAAATATCCATAAAATAATGAAATCTTACACTTCAGGTTGTGAATGACAACAATCGGCCTCACATCGAAGTGAATGTTGGAAAGGATGAACGTCGTTTCGCTCCTGAAGAAATCTCAGGCATGGTTCTCGGTAAGATGAAGGACATTGCTGAAGGATATCTCGGCAAGAAGGTGACCCATGCAGTAGTGACAGTGCCTGCTTATTTCAACGACGCTCAGAGACAAGCCACGAAGAACGCCGGCACTATTGCTGGCCTCAATGTCCTTCGAATCATCAATGAACCTACAGCAGCCGCTATCGGTGAGTGCTGAGAGAGATAATTATCTTGTTCCGGTGACACGTCGATTGAAATCGAATTCACTTTGACGTTCAAAAATGACGATGACATAGAAATCTGGTAGACGACATTAATTGACTTCGATGACGAGGAGACGGGAAGCGGTTATTTGTGGTGAACTGCTTTTCTCGCGTCCATTTAAATATTTTGCCTTTGAGTTTTAATAACATGTGAACAGATTCTGTCTTTGTATTGAACACGAATCAATTGCATCGTCCGCATTATCAATAACCATGTTAGAGTTACGTCTTTATTACTTCAAAGAATGACATGATGCATAAAATTTACGTAAGGCAACCTTAGATGCATCGACTAATGACATGAACAAATTCAATCTATTTATTAAAACAATTCATTATCAAGAACTAAATCAGTCCGTACACTGGTTGCTGTTAGGGTTGAATAGACATGTCTTTTTTTGTCATTTTACGAAATGCAACCTGAGAAATACCTTGATAGCATGTGATAGCAGTTTTCGTGTCTTTTGTTGATGTTTAGGTGGAGTTGATAGTCTCTAATTGTTAATTGCATATTATACATTCATGTAGTAATGTCCATTATCTCATAGTGCAAAATAACGTAGAACAATTGCTACAAGTTACATTTTTCTAAGCACGAAAATCTGAATTTAATGTTTGTATTTCATAATAGGACAAGAAAAGAACAACAATGTTCTAAAACTGCTCTTAAATTGTTGTTTTCACATGGTTTTTCAATATACACCATGTTTCAGATCTCAGTAACTGATGAGTACGATATAGACTTGTTGATAGGCGCTTTCATATTATGTTCGCAACGTGAGCAGATTCAGATAAGTGAGACAATATTCCTATCTATCCACGGCTTGTTAGAGAGGCCGGCCAACGCGAATGTCTATATCAAGAGTTTATATAGAAGTGGCTGCATACAGTGAAGTTGGCTGGGAAGCACGGTCAGCGAATGTCTGACAATGCTAGCCGTCTAATCCTGGGACAGAGGATGCATTTGTCATCAACTTCTCTTCCAGCATACGGCCTTGACAAGAAGAAGGACAAGAAAGAGATGCAGATCCTTGTCTTCGATCTTGGCGGTGGCACCTTCGATGTCTCTCTCCTCACCATTGATGCCGGAGTATTCGAAGTAGTGGCCACTAACGGCGACACCCATCTGGGAGGTGAAGATTTTGATCACCGCGTCATCCAACACTTCATCAAAATCTACAAGGTTCGTTCTCCTTTAACTCTTCGAGTCCCTGTCTCTCTGTACTCTACTTCTATCGTTCTGATTACAGAAAAAGCACAACAAAGACATCTCCAAGGATACGAGGGCGGTGCAGAAACTTCGTCGAGAAGTGGAAAAGGCAAAGAGGGCATTGAGTAGTGCTCACACCACTCGTGTAGAGATTGAATCACTTTTCGACGGTGATGACTTCTCAGAGACACTCACCAGAGCCAAATTTGAGGAATTGAACAACGTGAGTATGACTCCTCTTTCAAATGTCTGCACATCGTTCATATCAAGTCAGTTCAGAAGTCATGATGATAAGATACTGTATCAGTGCAAGGCAGAACTACGTGTATTTGTCCTGTGATCGCCTTGCTGTATGAAGAAAGTAAATAATGTTTCATGGATGGATTCTCGATGCTTGCCTGCTCAAGCTGTCATATATCGTCGACGATATGTACCTCGTAATAGAGGAGTGACAAGGGATGTTGAATGTAAAAAGTGACATTTATTCCAGCTGTTTTTCCATGGACTTCTGGATTCGGTGGCTATGGAGATTCCTAAATAACAAGAGGCTTGCAACTTGATCCTTGTTGTACTTTACTCGACAACTGAAGGCAAAACTAGACCCCTCCGGTGAAGTTATCAAGAAAAGTTTCTTGTCCAAACACTACCATTGAGATATCCATGCTTTGTCATACACTTACATACATAGATGTCACATATAGTTATCTATGGCGTTGATTTCCGATCTATGGGCATATACTGCATGGAGGAATCAAAGATCTCGGAGATGTTTTATTGTTACAGCTACGTGCAGATCAGTGTTGCGATTCGCGCGTGTTTACACGCGCGCGCGTTTTTTTTTTGACAATTTGCGCGTGTAAGCGTGTTTTTTTCCATTTTTATCCATTTTGCGCGTTTTTTTAAGTTTTCGACTTCTATTTTTAATTTTTGATAATAGAAAACTTTGGTTCTAAAATATCAAAATTTCAAATTACATGCAGTTTCTAGATAAGCCACATGTATAGCCTATCAAAGATCATTTAGGATAGCCTATAGGTCCACTGCTCGTATGCATCTACCACTTAAGGCACGTGTGTATTTGACTTGTCCTGAAAAATACCAAAGCTCTTACTATCTGATCTGCAAATTTAAGCTTTGTAAAAATTCGTTTCATCAAATATTAGCGATCATAGTTGCGATTTTGGCTTATTTGTAAGGAAATACATGTGCGCGTGTTTTTCGACCTTGCGCGTTTTTTTACCCTACGCCAAGAATCGCAACACTGGTGCAGATGCACAGACGATTGAGCTAACGACATAAAGCTGTGATATTACAAACTTCTAATAGCCTCTAACAAGGCAAAATAACGCATTTGTGTCTGTTAGTTTTTTCAAAAGTATGGGAGATAGTGATTCATGATATCCTGAACGTTAGAATCCAGGAGGATCCAGACACATCAGGAAGTTGTATAATAGAAAGGGTCAGTCAGTACACTTCTGAACAAACTTAATTTGGAACTTTGGCAAATAACAATTCCAAGCTTTGTGTAAAGTCCCCTTGACGATTGTCCTATTCAACGATGTCAAGTTTTCTTCAAGAAATGACAGTCTCCATAATACAGGACATTAAAGTTCCCATGCACTGTGTCATCATATGCTGTACATGTCGTCCGTCCCATTTTCACAATGATTTATCTATTCAGGATCTCTTCCGCTCCACTCTCAAACCTGTCGCCCAAGTGTTGAAAGACGCCGGACTGAAGAAAACGGAAGTCCAAGAGATTGTATTGGTAGGAGGATCTACACGAATCCCTAAGGTTCAGCAGTTGGTGAAGGAATTCTTCGACGGAAAGGCTCCCAACAAAGGAATCAACCCTGATGAAGCTGTAGCTTACGGAGCTGCTGTCCAAGCTGGTGTTCTCAGCGGTGATACTTCCACTGGAGATCTCCTACTCCTCGATGTCTGTCCTCTCACCCTCGGTACTGAGGTAAGTGGCCTTGGGAGCAGCTTCGTATGTGCGAATCTGAGCAGTATACGAGCATGAATAGTTATTTACGCAACTACACCTTTTCCATGTCTATTTCAGATCTTTCCAAATGAATTTCAGATATCTATCAACAATCTCAACTTTGAAGATATCTGAAATTCAATTGGAGAAATCTGAAATCCATCTGGAAATATCTGAAATAGTCACGGAAAAGGTGTAGTGCATAAGTTGCTTCTTTTTAGCATTCCACGAGTTAGATATCTCAAATGCCCGAGCCCATATGGTGAGGGCTATGTAAATCTAGCGACTTCGAATGCTATGATGAAGCAATCAGAGCTGCGTAGAGAATTTTATTTGACGTGCTATGAAGATCAAGGAATGATTGTGATTGACATGTCTATGATTATCAAGAGTATTTGAATAAGTTTAGTTTTATCAATTATAGTGATATAACTACGACATCTGTACTACCACAGAAAATGTAGCACGAGGCGAAGCCGAGTGCTACATCTTTCTATGGAACGATCAAGAAATGTCAATGAACTCTAGGTTGGCTTTCCATGGTGGCATCCAAAGTCCTAGTAGATGTCATGCATTTCCATAGAAATTAACAATACCATAGAAAGTACTATTATCTACTTCTATGTGCATTTCCTTCATTTAACCGATTATCATCTAAGCTTACTTGCAATTTGGGTGCATTGTAGGGTGTATTTTGATTCATAGAAATTCCGTTCTACATTAGAAAATGTAGAACGCATAGTTCAACATAGTGGAGATAGGAAGGGAGTTTGATAATATGTAATAGATAATGCATAGATTTGAGGTCATTATTGCTATAATTACCGAGAGCTTATTGTGACAAATAATGACCGAAGAAATCTATGCATGACTTTTTCCATAGAAGTCTGCACCAGGTCAATAATTTCCAAACAGGAAAATAATTACCTCTTCGTGAAACTTATTAACCTGTGGACATAGAAAGCCATGCAAAATCATGCATTATGTAAATATCTATCAATTCCCAGATTCAATCTGTCGTGGTTCAAGGTGTCCGTGGCACAGTGGTTGCGTACTTGGACTAGCGATCTCATGGTCCAGAGGTCGAACCCGGAAAGTGTCATTGGAAGTCGGCAGGAAAGGCATCCGGACTACAAAGCACCACAACGCTCCAAACAAAGTCTGACTTAAGTCAGCACCGTCCAAAGCCCCAGTAGGGGTAAAAAGTGACGTAAAATCCGTAAAAAAATCTCTACTAAAGGAGGACAGGATTACTCATCATTAGCATAGATTGCGCTCCTTCCAGTGCATTGGAGTAAATATCATCTCCTGCGCGGGGAATAATCTGCTTTACAGGTCAAATAAAGTGACAGGATATCTACATGATACGCACGGTGAAAAATAAAGTCATTTACAATTTCATTCAATAGACCACGATGATGAATCTCAGAAATCTCCTCCATGCTATGTAATAGCGGCTCTATTGAGATTTTTGCATTCGATTTCTTTAACACTGATATCAGTTATTCACTTTATTGTATCCAAATGCATAATCGAGATTCTACAGCAGCTATCATAGATCTGCCGCAGTGATATATGCCACATGTTGCAGATATTCTGAATGTTTCATTGTTCTCAGAAATCTGCTACAATTCCGTTACAATTCGCAGATCTGTGAACTATGATTTCAATGTAACATTAATTTTCCGTTTGGAAACAAAAGTCATTTAGACAAGAACAACGAATCTGTGGAATCTTTCAGCCTCTTTCTGGTAGGGAGGGGCTAAAGGAATTCTATCAATCACCCACCGAATTTTCTCAACTATAGTAAAAGATGCAAACATCAGAATCAGATGCTAGCATCGCTTCCTCAAACAAAGTCAGTCAGTTAATATTTTAGTTTGGAGATTCATCCCAGAAGATATGCAGCTATCGACAATTTTATTCTCCAAATCTCCAATATATTTTACATTGATTTGGAGAATGAAACTGTCGGAAATAACTAATTGAACATTTTTTGGTAACTAGATAAAATGTTATTCGAGATAGGAGGGAAAATGATGCCAAAGTTAAGATTAATCACATGGAACTTAATGTGGTTACAAATGAATGTATGCGAACATCGAAGTGAATATTGATGAGATCAACAAATTTTCAATCGATAACAAAACAGCATTGGAATCGTAAACAATGTTCTCGAGTAGACTTTAGAAAATCAGGTATTTTCATGACTTCACAACCTGTCGTTTATCTTGAATTCATGAAATGAATTGATGTCAAAGCTCCTGCGAAGTAATATCTTTCTAAATCTGTGAAGGTAAACTGCCATGATATGAAAAACGTCGCAGGGCAATAATTTATCTCGGGGAAGGGCAAGATAAATTTTTATTGAATAAAATATGTATTGCAGTAGATAATGATAATTATTTAATATATTGTTTTATTCAGTAATGCTTTCTAGATCTTTCTTTACAACTAGCGTTGAAGTAACAAACAAGATAAATTTTCATAGAAATATAGGCACATCGCTTGTTGGACATTTACCATAGATTTAGAAGATGCGCTATTCTATGAATCCAGCGGGTAAGGAGATCATAGAAATCATCGTCCGCTTCGCGGCGTCAGATTTGTACATTTTCTTGCCCTTACAGCGTCATAGAATACCTATTTTCCTGCTTATTCAAGAGCAGCTGTAGCGTTCTAATTTTCCAAAACACAATTGAGAGAGATATCCCCAAGCAGCTGAAATTGATGTTAATTCAGTGATCCAGGGATGTCAATAATCTGTAGATAATTAAAGAGTGAGAATTAGAGCCCCGAAGTTCAGCCACTTGGATGGGAAGTTGTCGAACCGAGATGTCTGCCTCGAATCACGAGGATTGTTGGACGTGTTGGCGGAGCAGAGATATGGGTAGACGTGGATCACACCCGCATTTGTCGTGGCAATGGATTTACGTGGCGAGAGTGAAGCAAGTTGATCTGACAACAATACTGACGTCATCCACGCTGCAATGCAACAACACGTGTTTACAGGTGGAGAGCGTGTATTGATGACGCCATTCCTGTGATCTTATCTTGTGCGATGTGCACGTGGATAGCGAGGGAGGTGCAACCCTGTCGAAAGTGGCATGAAATGTAGAAACGGTACATGAGATATTATGTCCTTCTTCATGTGTGTGCGCATAGTCCGCGTCTACATTCATTTCTGCGCAGGAGGCAGCACCGGAATGCAGGGATCTGCTCAATGTGTGACGAAGGATCCTTGTGATATTAGAGTTCCCGTCTTCGGCTAAATAATAGACGGCGCTGATCTTCAACGCTGCTGTCAGGAGAAAATATCCAAATGTTTCTCTTCATAGGATTATCAGAAGTGATCTCTTGAAAAGGTTCAAATCATCGGCACTTGTAGGGATGAGAGTCTTATTTAGATCAATATTGGCACATGTCACGCCATTGGGCCCCTTCGAGGCGGTTCCTTGTCATCCTCATCTCAAATCTAGGATAGCATCAACATCGAGCATGCAAAGCTTTTACGTCACTACTCCCCATACTTGGGGTTTGGACGGTGCTGACATAGTCAGACTTATGGAGCGTTGTAGTACTTTTAGTCCGAATGCCTTTCCTGCCGACTTCCAATAACACCTTCGGGGCTCGACCTCTGGACCGAAAGATCGCTAGGCCAAGCACTTAACCACTGTGCCACGGAGACCACAGATTAGAACATGATATGCTTTAATTACAGCATTAATGATGTTGTTTTGTGTTCTTAAGTTATTCATGTTACGACAAACGTAGGAAGTTACTTAATCCTGTGGATATATTCGTGCAGTTGGTTGCGTGCTTTAAATGAATGGAGAGTGGATTTAATTAAGGGGAAAGCACTCGTCTGAAGAGGGCATTGATAACGGCAAATCTCTCATTATTAAAGCCCGTTTCAAAGGAGTGTTTATGTTCGCATTAGACTCGAATATCTGCTGCACCGGATATTCATGCCTCCTGTATTCCCATGTCTAGGCGAAGCGAATAGAGAATCGATGAGCATCCATCCATAAACGATTGAAGGATCACTGGAAGCTCATTATGTAGTCAAATTGTCTAATCGTGTCATTCCATCGGCTGCTGATGAAATTATTGCATTGACTTTTCATATTCCAGGTGGATACCGGTTTGATGGCAAAGATGATCCCCAGAAACACGCCGATCCCAACGGTGAAGAAAGACATGTTCACAACCGTACAGGACAATCAGAACACGATCCTCATCGCTGTCTATGAAGGTGAACGTGCCATGGCAAAAGACAATCATCATTTGGGTCAATTCGATCTGACTGGTATTCCTCCAGCACCTCGCGGAGTCCCTCAAGTGGAAGTCACGTTTGAAATCGATGCCAATGGTATTCTCACTGTCAGTGCTGAGGACAAAGCCAGCGGGAACAAACAGAAGATTGTCATCCGTAATGACCAGAGCAGAATGAAGCCTGAGGATATCGAGAAGATGGTCCAAGATGCCGAGAAGTTTAAGGAAGCTGACAAGCTGGTAAGTTGGAGGATCTCGGTGACAATAGAAATTGACAACAATAAAACCTATAGAATGGAAATTAAGCTTCATGCAATGCACAATAGTGGCACATAAATCGCACGCATTTTCACTTAGATGCACCTGCCAACGTCTGTATCATTGGGTTAGAATCAGTCACATGAGTAAATCGAAGCTTTTAATAGGTTCTTTATGCCCCAACTTAGTTCCCTCGGATGTGCCGCGACCTTGAGTCAATTTCCATTCTAGTCAACTTCAGATAAACAGTTTATTTCTGTCGGTGACAGTCCATTATTCAGACAATGGAATGACTACTTTTTAGCTGCTCACTTTTGAGTTGAATGCTTTTTGTGAAAGATCTCCTTGTGATTCCTTGTGATCACAGTAAGAGGAATTTTTTCTATTCAATCAACAATATAAAACATTTGATATTATGTGAAATGATTCAACATTTCAGAAACTGTAGTCCGCTCCTTGTATATCGTAATGCCAGTACAAGATATGTTCAAGCTACATATTTACAACTTAATTTAAGGGGATTGTTAATAGCTGTAACTTATCTCTTATTGGTATTACAAGTGTTTTCTGAAATGTTGGAGAATGATGAAGACTAATTCAATGTCAAGGAAAGACGGAATAATAGGCAAAAATGTATGAATGTACAGGCACAGCTGTTATCAGACGAAAGCAATTGAAGTTTTCTGAGAACTTCATCATTCTCTGGTGGGGTCACGAGCTTGGTGCAAATATGTATTAATATAGGTCCATATATCCTCAACACCCTACGCTTTGTCCCTTCGTTTCAAAAGTGACACTGCTAGCACTTCTTATTTGAATTCTTATTGTCATGTACTGTTAGGGATCGAGTGTGTACCCGGCTCTCGTCCGGTTGAATTTCAAATTGCAGGTAGGCATGCTCCTGTAGAATGCCGGCGTCATGATGAAAAGTGCTTCAGAAAACCATATTTCCCCCACGGAGAGAGAGGCAATTAATTTCTTCAAGAAGTTTAGATCTTTGTACAGATGCAGGTCTCCTAGAAGCCGCAGACCTCGATCTCTCAAGTATACTATCTTCAGTTTGAATATCGGCAGAGATTTAAGTCGAAATGTACTTCAGGGAAAAGACAAGGGCGGCCAATGAATATCGACGGTACAAGCGTAGTCTTTTTTCCGGGAGCAATATGTAAAACGTGAGGTTTACTTTTAGTCATGTTTGATAAATTCTCTTGTTGTGGTGAGACTCTGTTCGACTAGATTGTCGGTTTAGAGGATTGGACAACAAAAGTGGAAGTGATATTTGTGGGGACATTCCTGGATAATCGTTAATTATATGAGTTCCACTGTAAAGACCTCTTATTAAGTTCCACTGTAAACTGCGTTCCTCACTGGAATCGTCTCCATTTCTTTTGCAGGTCCAGGAACGTGTGGAGGCTCACGCTGAATTGGAACAATACGTTTACAGCATGAGAAATCAACTGAAGGGCAAATTGGGCGAGAAAATGTCCGCCAGCAACAAACTGAAGGCGGAGAAAGCTGTTCGGGAAGCCATCACCTGGCTGGATGCCAACAAAGAAGGCAAGAAAGAAGACTTTGATAAGCGACGACGCGATCTGGAAGAGATCCTGTCTCCCATTGTGACTGAGGCTTATGGCAGCGACCAAGGAGGTCCTGATGGACACCGAGGAGGTCCTAAGACCGGCTCTCCACCACCTCCTCCCGATGCCAAGGAGGAATTGTAGTCGATGTGACGTGTGTTCGTCGGCTTTCAAGATCAAAACACGATCATAGGCGAGAGCCAGTGGTCGCCTGAACTGCATTTGATTAGCAATTTTCCAACCTCCCTGTTCCTTCTAATAGTCCTCAGCAAGAGGTTCTCCCCTACCGCCTGCCGGCTGCAATAACTCACCACGGACAAGACATATCGAGTCAGCCTTCCTTCTGCTGCCCCGGAATCGCCAACCGCTAATCAAAAGTGTCACGTTTTCCTCACGGTGTATACTACGGGAAGAAAGTTCTACAGATTTTCAGTCTTTTTGTGCCAAACTTTTCTACGTTAGTGAATATATTGTTGACCATGGAAAGTGATTGTTTTGCAAGGGAATGAGAATCCAGAACATGTAGCAAGGGGCTTGAGAATTAACAGTTGCAGATAGTTCCGGAGGGTTGTTGACTTTGAAGGAATGCGTCACTCCGACTATCTTCTTAAAAAATACTGCTTCATTTCTAAACAAAATCATTTAATTTTTGTGAGGGTTTCTTTAACTTGAGAGGACGCAGCAATCAGAGATAACGTGATGCAATAAGCCTTATTAAGTCGATGTGATTACAGACGCAAAAATTGTCTCACTTAATAATTGACTTGTGCAAACCTCTAGATGTGAATTTATATGAAAGTCGTCTTCGTTTAGACTTTCAAATGTCTACATAGGTATTTGAATGCTATTCGACAATTAATTTGCTGTTGGATAAAAACATCTGAAGGTCATGGCATAGATAGCTAGAGATTGTGAATTACAATAGCTGTAAATTGAGCAACACGTCTTCTTGAAGTTATTGAAAAGGCTATTTAGACCCATGATTGACTGAATGCGAGCTGATCAAGTTGCGGTTTTGGGCAAAACTTGGGTATATTTGTAGATTCAGGCCAATAAGGCTTTTCTATTCAGTAGGTTTAGTCAACTTAATATCCTGAATGTAGTTGGAAAGAGCCACTATTGAATGATGGTGGGTTTATTTTCTTTATGTTATTAATTCTTTACTAAAGTTTCTTACTGAATTTAGTGAAGAATAACATAAAGAAAATAAAACCACCATCTTTCAATATTGGCTCTTTCCAACTACATTCAAAACATGAAAAATAGTCAAGACAATATATTCAAAACTTAATATCCGCTAAATAAATCTTCAACTTCTTTAATGTAAGTCAATGATTTGCAATTTGACGAAACGCAGCGAATTAATTAAAAAGCAGCGCCTCAGTTTTGCAGGAAATCCCAAGGAAGAAAATGAAGTGTGTTTCAGTTTCACGTTGAATCAGCTGTTTCAGCATGAATAAGGAATAGGGATCACAAGTGAATGTTGTATTGATTATTGGAACTAAGAAATCAGATGAAAGAATAGACCTACATGGAATAGCAAAAACTAATTATCCTCTAAATCTGTGAAAGTAATCTGCCATGATATGAAAAATGCTTATTAATTACCGGCCGGTTTGGGATGGGACGGTGGCTGGCGTCTCCACAGCAGTTGGTTAAGGCTCTGGTCGTCAGACA
This sequence comes from Prostheceraeus crozeri, assembly GCA_907163375.1. NCBI lineage: Eukaryota > Metazoa > Platyhelminthes > Polycladida > Euryleptidae > Prostheceraeus > Prostheceraeus crozeri. The sequence continues at coordinate 66,020 of CAJQUW010007562.1, forward strand.
TTATTTGGTAAACTTGTGCCATCAGATATTATTCAATTTCCACATGGCATACATGAATGGTAAGCCATCCGGTGTTCCGTATAAGCCAGAGTTACCTATTTCAATGTTACACAATGCAATTATTCGCACTTTGATTCGCGAACGCTGATTTCTCCATTTTCTTGCCCTTCTGGCTTCATAGAATGCCTATTATATGGAAAAGTACGTGATATAGAAAGGCAACAACTTTGGCAGGCTTTCTTTATAGCTTTGCTACTCCCACGGTCATCCTTCGCTGCACTCTCCTTGGTTATCGCGTAGGCGTCCCGATGGTTCAATTCCCACCTGGCAAGGCACATTAACTGGCGAAAGCCAGGGACTGCGTTGTTGATTCTCCAGGGTCGCCTTGAGGGTTTGCTTTTGTTATCCAAGTCATCAAACAAAATATACCTGTGATCAGTACAATAATAGACCTCCTATCTATGGTACCGGTAGCTCCTATCTTCTGATCATGGACTTCAATATAGCCTATACACCGGACGTGATACTATATATGGACGTATCACATCAGCATGATGCTAATCCTTGATAAAACAATTCCTTGACAATCCTTGAAATCCTTGATAATCCAGATTATCAATTTTCAAAGTGTATTTTATTTTTCACTCGTTGTGCGTCGATACGGGAGGTTCATTTCAAGACAAGAAATTTCCAAATAATTGAAATGTGCCTTCTCATCTGGACAGTACTCATTCACTGATAAGCAATTTAAAAAGGAACAGTAATTATGCAAAAAACCAAATTTTTCATTCATAGTCGTTCAAATCATTACCCAAGCATTCCGATTGCTGACTCCATAGATGATGTAAATCATTTGCTACTAATCTATCGTATAAACTAGATAACCTTGGCTTTTCTCGCTCAAGACCATGCAGAGTTTCTTAATTATTTATTCACTACAATTATGAGATAAATTGATAATCATAGACGTCCCATCAAATTAAAGGGTGCCCAATGGGTGCACACTTCTCGCCACCTTTTGCATTTAATATACGAATGCTACTAGGACAGAAAGACACTAAAAATTCTTACAACCAAACATTCAATATTAACCCGGTAGCTCCCTTTATAGCGGTAGCCATCCTTCGCTGCACTCTCCTTGGTTATCGCGTAGGCGTCCCGATGGTTCAATTCCCACCTGGCAAGGCACATTAACTGGCGAAAGCCAGGGACTGCGTTGTTGATTCTCCAGGGTCGCCTTGAGGGTTTGCTTTTGTTATCCAAGTCATCAAACAAAATATACCTGTGATCAGTACAATAATAGACCTCCTATCTATGGTACCGGTAGCTCCTATCTTCTGATCATGGACTTCAATATAGCCTATACACCGGACGTGATACTATATATGGACGTATCACATCAGCATGATGCTAATCCTTGATAAAACAATTCCTTGACAATCCTTGAAATCCTTGATAATCCAGATTATCAATTTTCAAAGTGTATTTTATTTTTCACTCGTTGTGCGTCGATACGGGAGGTTCATTTCAAGACAAGAAATTTCCAAATAATTGAAATGTGCCTTCTCATCTGGACAGTACTCATTCACTGATAAGCAATTTAAAAAGGAACAGTAATTATGCAAAAAACCAAATTTTCATTTCATTAGTCGTTCAAAATCTTTACCCTAGCATTCCGATTGCTGACGCCATAGATGTTGTAAAGTCATTTGCTACTAATTTTCGGTTAAAAATAGATAACCTTGGTTTCTCGGCTCAATACCACAAGCGTAGATTGATGATATCATCATGGGTCCGTTTTACAAAGATGTGAAAATATTTTCTTACATAATCTAAGTGTAAGTGAAGTGTTAACTCGATTGAAACAAGAACCATTCAGTTCACTACAGAAGTCCCTAGGGATAATTATATTAACTCTAGACCTAAGCATATCAGTGAATGGCAACCTTAAATACAAATGGTTTAGAGACATGTCATTCAGGGCATAACTCCTACATAGAGATAGTTGGCTAATAAAGTAAAAAAAAAAAATTCTCTTCTCAAGATAAGTAAAAACATTTTAATGATCGCAGTTCTGATGCAGACAACTTTTATGACACTATGAGCACTATGAGTGATCGAATAAACAGCAACGGATAGGTTTATAATCATAAATGTTGAACGAGTAACAAAAAAAATACAATAAACAGAACACGTTCACTTATCATCGATTTTCGTTAGTGAATTGTCATTTAAGAAAATTAAATAAGTTGAAAGTTAAATATGACATTCCGTTAACGTGTTTTCGACTAAACCAGGGAGAATAATTATTTCATTAATAACAGCAAACTCTCAAAGAGAATGCATTGTAATGCAATTTGTAAGTGTGTAGCGCCATTGGTCCTAAATACAACTGCAAAAGCAGATATCTAGTTTATTGTTTCTAATTGCTTTGTGCAATGCCCCTATTTGGAAACAAAGTTGTCGACTTTCAAGTTACGCTATCAAGAACAACGAACGTTAGTTTATAATTCGCATCAGAGATTCCATTGCTTCACGCTCCCCAAACCTGTCTCCGATTGAACATGCTTGGATGGAAATAACTGACGAAAGTGAGAGATCCTTATTCAACAATTTAATGCGATCAACACTGACAGCTCAGCCACGCTTCATAGCGATGAAAATGGTCATTGCTGGATCATGAACGGTTGATGAGTTGCCACAACTATGCCGATCTGTATTTAAAGCTTCCACATTTGTACCCAGTGCCTTGTCTTCGGAGGTTGCCACTATGCGTCGGGTGCTTCTATTTAAGGATCTCACATTTGTACGCCACCCTTGAGACTGTCTTCGGACGAAACGCGTCGGGTGCTTCTTTTTAACTTATTGGAATAAAAAGTCGTAAATAGAAGGGAGTGACTTTTTTATTTTCAATTATTTGAAAATTGCTTATCTTGTATTTTATTTTGCATGGAATCTCAAACATCACAGTTCATGAAGCTCTCTCATCAACCATCACGTAGACGGACGCGATGGAATCTTGCCAGCTTTTGAAAGAGAAAATTTGAGCTTTTTCAAACTTTGTCGTTCATGCAAATCTCTGGTGTGTCATTCTAGTCACTTGATGATTGTAACTCATCATTGCAAGGTTCAGAAAGTGAGACAAAAATGACATCATACATAAAAAGCATGAATGGTAAGCCACCCGGTATACTCCGTATAAGGCAGAGTTACCTATTACAATATAATATTACACAATGCAATTATTCGCACTTTGATATCATGTTTTGTGCGATGAGTAGTAATGCTCGTAATGACTTTATAATGAGTTGTAGGCCTACTTTACAATTTATGATAATGTTAGAGTAAGTAATGTTAACTGCATTTCCAAAGTCAATCAAACAAAAAGCAAGCTGAAGACAGATACTGTAATCAAAATAATGACCCAAACGGATCTTGATGTAATAATGACATTGATGCAACAATAATAATTGCGTATATCTGTATCGCTACATCTATATATGTATACAAGTTTTTGGAACAAGATGACCAAGCAAACCCGATTGACGAGTCACCGATCACAAACACTGTTGCAGGCAATTCGAAAACAATTGCAGTAGCTCAGCGGGGTGAACACAAGTTGAATTCATTTCATTTTAACTTCCTTGCCTTACTAGTTCTATGTGTATTTACAATTATACCTTGTATACTGGTACAGTAGTCACATGCATTGTATCAGTGCCTTGAATAAATCATACTCTCTCTCTCTCTCCTCCAGAAGAAAACTTTAAGCGGTCAGCAAATTCTAGGTTCCATATAATAAAAGTTTTTCTACCGATTAAAGTTCTGAGATGAACAATTTGATCACTGACTGTACTGATGTTACGAATTGTTTAGTCTGCGACGTGCAAACTTGATTTATAGTGATTCATTGAAGTGAGATTTACTTCTTCACGTGTGAGGTAATTCTACTGATTTGCAACGTCAATTTAGAACTCTCTGCACTACAGTTTAAATTCAGATCCTTTAAGTTTACATTAAAGACTGAAAATTTTTAATTTTTGACAGTTGCAATCGAGCACAGCTGCGCGCACGCATTGAATACAACCATGATATGAACAAATAATTATATTTTGTCAGAGAATGTATCTTTATCTATAAGAAGCAAGACAAACTGATCATAATAATCAATTTTCGCATGCACAATCGGGATCACAGGCTGGGAGACTCAAGTCCGGAACCGGAGAGAGGCATCATTCTAGTCCCGGGGGCGGTCTCAGTCCCGGTGTTTTTCACAATCCCGGGCTTGCAACCCTGCTGACCACTCTGTCTGCGAGAGATAGTCTGACACATCCATCTTATCACCTTCATTGATGGAATAGGGCTGGAGTGAGGCACAATAGTAAATGATCAAATAAATATTGCAAATTGAAACCAGAAAGTCGTAAATAGGTTGTCTTACATCAACAATATCATCAGTTTGAATCAAGCCATCATCTCCACGCATTTGTGCTCTTATTTTGTGAGAGAAAATATCATTTAGATGAACAACGATCTGTTCTAACTGATCAGAAATGCGCTTTCTCAGCGCACGTCAATTCTAATGTATGTCAACATTCAGATGTCCTCCAACAAAATTTGTGACGAATTTTGCTTTTATACTAAAGAGAATTTTTATACAAACGATTGTCATTATTCACGAGACCGAACAAACGGAATTCTGAAGCGTATTCTGCTGCTGAATTGAATGAATCACCGTCAGGGAGTTTGACAAAAACATAATTTGAATGATAAGGAAGCCAATCACAAAGATGTTTTTTTCTTCCGATAAAGATAAATCCTTCTTGAACACAATTGACGTCTCTTTTGTATCTTATAATAAATCGGCTTCTATTTGGCTCATATCCCTTCATCGAAAAAACTTCTACTTCTTTGCTTTTTAAGCGTTTGGTGTTCCATGGATGAGCGTTAATCAGCCGAGGAGCAGTAAACCAAGCATTTTCATGTATCATTCGAGCATTCTTTGACATGTTGAAGGTCATGACGACTACTTCACGTCCATTATTATCCAGTAGTACCAATTTGATGACATCGAACGGAGAAGGGAATATATCGACGAGTGGACTCCTGTATGGGTAGGTGTTCCGGTCAACATCTTCCACGTCTTCTTGTGTGATGTTCGACTTGGTGACTGCAAGCAGAAGTTGATAAGGATGTTGTCTTTGATCCGCACGTGTTCTCAAAAGCAGCAAGCCCTCATCACCTATTCTTCTGTACATTGGACATGAAGTGCTGCTGACCGAGCTGAGTGTGTCACATGAGTGGTACAAGGCGCACGAATTGTTTTTGAATACACGAAGAGAAAGTGAATCGAGCAGTGAGGCCTGACGAATGCAGAAATTGAGATCAGAGCGATCATTGTGTGATGGGCGAAGTAAACGTTGAGGAATGCGATGACATGCCTCCATTGATAATTCTATCTTGAGCATAAGAATGAAGGATAGTGAGATGGCGGAGTTCATCCTTCCTGAGGCAAGGCAACTACAAGAATACTCATCTTGCTCATGCCATGCATAATAAGGTGAATTTTGTTAAAGGGTAGATGTTGCCTTAGCTACAGATGAATATTTTCAAAGGAATGGTTCATGTATAGCTCATAACTACTTTATTATTAATTTAATTGAGTAAGATTTACAATGTCTTTTTTCTTAAGCGGCACTGTTGGAAGATATTGAGCAGAAAATGCTTTGTCACCTTCTCTTGCCTGGCAGACTGGAGTGCGGATGTATGTTGCACGCCTCCTGCCGGCGCCATGCTTCTTGTTTTGTCGCTTGACTTGCTTTGCTGTGTTACTGCTAAATTGCCTCCAATATCCTTCTGCTTCCAATATCATAGCTTGCATAAGAAACTTTCTTCAGCGCCACAGCATTCATTATATGTGATTATTCCACGCTCTTCAACGCTACAGGATTCATTATGATGCGTTCATAGAGTAGGTATATTAGGTAGAGTGGTAACTCCGCATTTATTAAATCCACGATGTGTATACACTTTCGATTTCATTAGATGAACTCGAGGGGGGATGCAGGTGGTAATTGTTACCAAATGTGAGATATGCACATTTTTGCAGTTTTGAAGAAATTGCCACGGAATTGAGTGATCATGATTGTAATGCAGAAGGAATGATGGTATTTCACAGATTCTCATCACAGCCTTGGAGATTTAATGTTTGTTAGATTAGCAATTCGATGGGTTCCTATTACTTTCATGCTCAACCTCAAGAGTATTTTCTTAAGTGTGATCATATCACAGGCAAACTGAAACTGGCAGAGCAAAATCCCATAATCAAAGACAATGATTTCAATTAACTTTGAAAGATGTAAATGGGTCCACGTCATTATTCATATTCAAGAAATGAAACATGAATTTAGTGAATCATAAAATCATGCCGGTGAAAATTGAATTAACCCATTAGCTGCTAAAGGTCGGGGAGCGCCCGACCCAAAAGTTAACAGTGCACGCGTCAACAGAAATTGTTTCAACTCGTTTCCACGCGGAACTATGAACCATCACCACACTTGCTCACGCGACTAGCGATATTTGTATAACTCCTCCACATGCGGAAGTAGAAGTCAAATCATTGAAATTATAAAGTTAGTTTTTAATACAAGTATAATGTTAGTATAATAGCAATTTTTTAGCCAGCAACATAATTTCACAGCCTGTTAAAGGAAATACGCTTATCAAACTTCCGACAATCCTATGACTTAATTCATTATTTGTTAATCCTTCAAAAGTGAAAAGGCCGTCATATCATGGGAAAATTTAGTAATATTTGCTGTCAGTATATAGCTGCCTTTCGTTATATATCATAATTTCAAAATAGTTACATGTACAGTATACTGCTTCGGGAAGATTCGAATTAATTACGCTTATTCCAACCATATAAGCTAACGACTGTTAATGAATTGAGAACTAATTTTAAGTTACATTAATTTAGTATAATTAGAAGATATCAAAGCATAACAGAATAAAAACATAGCTACAATTTATGTAAAAGACAACCCATGTAACGCCCAAATTATCATTACAATTGATGCCACAATGGAAAGCAATCAATGCACAACGCCGGACTTTCTGGACATCCTTGACACTCATATCTCGTTTCCTTCCTTCGCCCTTCCCTGTATCCACATTCCAGGCCTCTTTTTGAGGGGCGAGGTCGATTTTGCCGTGCCGGAATCTTTGTTGGCACATGGGCGATTACGGGTTTTCTAATTTTTTGAGAATGGCAGCGCCCTCTTCCTGACTCCTCAATCAACACTTTCACAGCAAACTTTTGAAAATCGGTGAAATTTTTTACGTTTTGTTGATGCATATATCGATGGAGAAAAAAAGCGTTAAGCAAAAGTTTTTGGATCAAATGAATTCCAAGTTTAGTGCACCAGTGACCGGACTTTCTCGCCGCACTACATGATTCGATGATGGCATCTGCATTATCTATTTCTCCCATCAGTCGATTGTAATCCATAACATTACCTGGCTTTGACACCTGCTCTTCAACTCCTCCACGTTGCACACGTTGCACAGAATGTAGTTCCGCTTTTGAGTTGGAATCCAAAAGATAAACATTCTTGATTCTTGAGGCCTTGTTCACACAATAACGCACTACCATCAAATTATTTTGACGCCTGAATAAACAATTATTGGGTCGAAGAGTCTGCTGTTTCAGATCAGAGGGGGCACCGCGGTTAATTCGAAGAGTTCCCAGCATCAACGTGTCTCTTGTCAAAAGATATTGTGCCAGACGAACACTCGTAAAAAAATTATAGGCAACAACTCTGTATCCTTGATCTAAAAGAGGTTCGATAAGGTGGACGACGATTCTCTCGGACACAGTCAAGCCACGATCAACTAACGCTGGAGCGAATGTATCATGCTCATTTTTGTTAACATGCACTTCGAACGACCACAGATACCCGACCTTCGCATCACAAACTTCGTATAACTTAATTCCATAGCGATGCCTTTTTTGAAGGAATATTTTGTCTGAAAAATAAGCGACCACGATAGAGTACAACAGATTCGTCGACGGCTAAATCGTTGTAGGGAAGGTAGGTATTGCGGCAAATGTCTCGCACTTTGTTTAAAAACGGACGAATTTTTCTGAGAGGGTCTTGTTCATTTATATTGATTTCATCATAGTTGGCGAATCGAAGGAATCTGAGCAGAATTTGAAAACGGTCCCTTGAAAGAGATTCCATTCGCATCAGGTAAGGCGTGTGCAACATCGGATCAACAGTCCAATAATCCTCGATGGAAGGTTTTTGCACTAATCCCATATATAGCAGAATACCAATGAGTTTTTGCATTTCAGTACCGCTGGTTTCCTTCCATGCATTTAGCCGTTTAGGAGTTTGCTCCTCATCAAAGTCAGAAAAGAAGATATCAGCTCTCCTGTTCGTGACATAAGCCAAGAAATCAAACAATGCGTCAGGAAGCAAAAGCCTTATATAATGTCTCATCAATTGTTCATCATTCAAATTATCATTTGGAAGAAGAAAATGATTAATCCCAGGTACACCGAGAAACTCAGGTAATGGTGGTCTGTCATCCAGTCCTGGCTCAACAAAGGGGAATCCTTGATATTGATTGGGAACAATTTGTTCTAAATTTTGTGCGTCAATTTCATCATCAGATTCCCCCTCAGATTCCGTATCATTTGATGTATCGGAGAAGTCGTCACTCAAATTTCTCCATCTTGCACCACTTCGTGTGGCCATGTTAAAAACTGTGCCGGATGTCTGCACTTGATGATTACTTGCTTGAAATTAACAACAATATTTCAAATCATGCATAAACAATGTCGAACTATGAATCAATGAGTCATAAAATCCATAGTCCATGTGAAATCTGGTCTATTTAGCAATATCTATGGCTTGGCGCTAAACAACAAGCATGTCTACAAAATATTATTCCTCATCGATTATGAATGTCATTCAAGCAGATATCTATGCTTATAACCGCATTGCTTAGATTTCATACAGAGCCAACGCTGCACATATGAGTCGTCTATGCGAAATAAGGCGCCAATTTGCTAGTGTTTGCAAATGACACAAGATGAATTTGGTAGATCGAAATAAAATCGCATCGCTTGTGTGAAAAGATGCTTGATGTTGATAATTTAATAAAGTTACAATGATGCTTGTATGAGATGGAAATTTATTCCTAGATAATGGTCATCTTAAAATTTATAATATACAGGTTTTAGGTAGTGAAATGTAAGAGCCTATTTATAACAACAAATCAATTGGCTTTCCTGTATCATGTAACACCTACATTATACTTATCTTTCATGTTTCATTGTAGAGTGTTTTCATTTCAATTATTGACAATATCATCAGCCTACCCTAACATTTAGGCCTACAACATAATTAAAATATTGATGAAATATTTACCTTATAATTTTATCACATGAGAGGTAATAACGCTCGGGTCGGGCGGAGCCCGACTTTCCGCGTGAGAGGTAGTTATCATACGGTCGGGCGGTGCCCGACCTTCGCATGTGAGTGAGTTATTTCACGGTCTGCCGACCTTCGCGTGTGGAGGTGTTATTCAAAAATACACAGTCACAGTTAATGGGTTAAGAACTTGAAATTTCAGACAAGAAAGCACGAATAATATCGCTACTTTTTCATGAAGACTTCCATTATAATACGGATCATGAAATTCCCTTGATAATCAGCTTAATTTCCGCTTAGAGGATGCTTGCTAGAAAATATTCATTCCTTTTGACATCCAACTTGTTTCATACTACTTGTATAGGGGCGTCATCTCGGTAGTATATAAATATCAAAATGCTCAAATAATTTTTTGGACATCTGGAACGTAGTCTCCGAAAAAGATTTTTCACTGTATACAGATACTTTTTTGAGTCGACACTCTACCTATATATCCCTACTCTATGGGTGCGTTATCTGAAGCAGCTTTCTTTTTTCCTTCTCTTTTCCGACCGCGCTATGAAAATCGCCTGCATCCCGTGACCGGTTGAACTCGATTTTAACAATATATGGACGATCGATAGCAAGCCCTATCAAGCAGGGATGCGGACTCCGACTCCGACTCCCAATCCAGGGGTTGATAGGACTCCGACTCCGGGTGGCAAGTATATAAAGCCTAGTTTTTTTAAGAAAACCTGGTAACCTACATCATAGATCATTATAGGCTTACCTGAACCTATTTTTAGCTAGATGATCATTGCTGTATCAATTATCAATCATTTTCGATAAAAGTTTATCAAATGTCGCTTTAAGTTGGTTGCATACGATTCTGCTCCTCCCATCTTCTTGATGTGTGCTTCACAAGGTTTTTCTTCAGTCTCTACCAGGCAGGAGAATCCCCCATCCTTCTCCAAAAAATATGAGCACACTTTCGATTTTAATATGCGCTTTAGAGGAACCATCAGTCACAATTAACGTGAGGGTGAGAGGTAATGTTCTCAAAAAATGTCTCATTTTTGTCTCTGATGTGACCTTTGGCGCGTATGTGTGATCGAGGCTAGGAAGGCTTGTCTTCTCTACTTAATCACCGAGTAAAAATACAATCCCTCAACTATTACAAGCTTAATATGCAGCAGTGTCTCTGTACTTTGTTTGACGGGGAAAGTTGACATCAAGACAGTGACAGCCATGCATGAGAATAACTAATTTGTTTGTATTATATTTCAGGTCTAATTATGGGCCGGAGTCCGGAGTCCTATCAGAACTCCGACTCCAGCAACAATGATAGGACTCCGGTACTTCGACTCCGCATCCCTGCTGTCAAGGCATCACATTCCATGCGTGTTATCTCAATCAAGGTACCTCGCATTGACTGTCTTCGTTTAAGAAGTTTAATGACTTGTGAACAGCTTTCCTTGTGTTCGCTTTGATCATATAAAAGTATTCGATGAATCATTCGGTGGTGAAGCAATAAATTATTTAGGAAATTAGTGATGTAAAAATAATATTCAATACTTGTAAAACAGGATAGTACTTCAGTCTGAAAGATGAAGCAAATAAGCTGATGCGATCACATGCGTTGTGTATAATTTTGAATTTCGGTTTGATCCTGATACCCAATACTTGTGACAAACGAAACGCAGATTACATCAAAGAATAAAAGAACATATAAAAGGTAACTGAACTCTAAGTGACCATCTGAACATATGTTCAAACTGTGGTAATGACATTATTCATTGTTTTTCTGTTAAATACACAGGACGCAACGAACAATTCCTATAGTAGAAGGTTTGTTAATAAATGATAAAACTAGATTAAATCAAACCCTAGGCCTTAATTGTAAACTTCTTTTCTTAAAAGTCTTCGAATACCGCAATTGTTATTGCTTTCCTGGCATCTTTAGCTGTTGTTGTCATTGTCAGCTTTTGGACGCATTATTCATTCTATTAGTTATGCTTGAGTAGTGTTGAGATTGACATGCTAAAATTTGGTTGGATGTTGGTAGTTACTAATGCCATTGTCAACCTTAACAATTCGAAAATGAAAGACTCAAGAATTTGAGTTATTTCTTTATGTTGATGTAGAATGCATTACAACAGGAGCAGTAAACTAACCACGGTATTTCCTTATTGACGGGAAGAAGGTTAAACTATTATACCATACACTGTGAAAAGCGATGCCTTCTAATAAACGCCGCACCTATATCAAGACGCTAGAGAATAATGACTAAGTGTACTACAAATATCGTCCATTGAGCTAGAAAAACAAGCAGATATACACTGAATCAAAAAAACGGAAACCCCTGTTTGTCATATATAGGAACTTTGTTTTAAGTGTAAACTTATCTAGCACTTTTGTATTTTTTGATTGTCTCTGTTTGCTTACAATTCATAGCATTCAATTAATCATGATGACCTTTCTACAATATCTAAGTTACTAGACAGCAGTCACAGAGCTGCCTGATATATTACGCAATAGTGACATGTTGTAGGAAACAACCATGCATGCATTGTAATGCGCGTTGATTGTTTGTGAATTGTTAGCGATTGATTAAGCGCACACCAAGCTGAGATCTAGATCTACCAAAAGCCGCAAATTAGTGACAGTGCTAGAAACCAAATGGTAGGGATGTGGAAGGCAGGTGCAAGCTTGCGGGTTATCGGATTGGAATTTGGAAAGGGAAAGGGGAGTGTATCAAAGATTATAAAGAAATATCGACAATATGGGTCAACGGCTCATCGAAAGGGCAATGGCCGTCCCAGGTATACCTCGAGACGAACTGATTCAGCTCTAGTTCGCTCAGCGCGTTTAAACAGATTCATGCCAGCCACTGTTCTTAGACACCAATTCCTGGGAGAATCCAGCAACTGGTTGTTGATGGATGACAATGCAACGCCACATCGATGCCGTGTTGTCAAGGATTTCAAGGATGGCATGGGTATTCGAACTGTACGTTGGCCCAGTAAATCCCCTGACTTGAAATCCCATTGAGAAGTTTGGGGGATATACTGAAAACAAGAGTTGCCGGAGGAATCCCATGAATTTGGAGGAACTGAGAGCTCTTCTATTGAGGAATGGGACGGACTTCTTCATTCATTGCTCCCACAACTTGGCTGACAGTGAAACCAGAAGAGTTCGGGCTTTACTTTTGGCGAATGGCAGCCATACAAGGTATTAACTTTGTTTTGTGTGCATCTTCAATCAATATTTTTTGAATGTTTTCTGGTTAATACATACTCCATCTGAACGAGCATGCTGTTTTCTATGTCACCGATTTCTGAACTTAACAAAGCGATGAAATAGCAAATCCTAAACTACAAAAGACAAGGATAAAAACACTGTAATGCAAGATTGAAGGGGTTTCCGTTTTTTGATTCAGTGTATATTTATCAAACGTCAGTGGAATGCTTAATAATGTTGCACTGTTTGCAGCCCATATTATTATAAGGCAGGTCACACCCATAAGGCAAAGGAGTTCTAAGGCGAGGTGTTATTATAAGGAAAGTGTCCATAATGCATCTAGTTTCACATCGCCGTCGATATCATGTTCTGAATTAGTATGAAGATATGTTACCTTTCAAATGACAGCTTGGTCGGCGCGTAGCGCCAGACGATTTAGGCCATAGAAGTAGATAATAGTACACTATGGTGGACTTTCTATGGTATTGTTAATTTCTATGATTTAGGCTAATCATTTGAAAGGTTATATAATGCATTGTTGCTGAACCTAAAATCTATGACATCAAAAATCCGAGATTTTGATCTGTAAAACATTCAAATCTATGGTGATTTTCTACATAGCCCATGCAGCTGAGAACACTAAAGTATGTCAAGCTTGAGATATCTGCGAGTCCTCATTGTGAACCTTAGGAAACACGTTGTCAACGTGTCCTTTCTATCCATTCAGTTCATTGGATCCGTGTGGTCATCATTCAAGCACCTGCAACAAGGATGGTGATGTCCGCAACATCATCTTTGATAGCTGCAATCGAACATACAGTCCGTTTCATAAAAAGTGGATCATCCTAAAATTTGACTAAATAAAACATAAGTATGATACAGAAAGCATTTTTCATGTTATTTCATGTTCCTTATATATTTAAATGTCCTTATATAATCTGATAACCTATGATACAGTAACGGTTCTTAAGAAGCTAATATTTCCTGATCAGAGTTTATCCATAATCTCAATCGCCATCATTCAGACGGACTGATGCTCATCTCATCTGACCACCCGACCGATCCCGATTTCAATCGCAGTGACAGATGACGATGACTCCCACCGGACGTTTTTTGTATGCTGATTCTGATAATTCGATCTGGAGGGGCTTCTTAAGCTCTTTTTGCTGATCAATAAGTCTTCTAGAATAGTGAGACTTTAGAATTAAACGAGTTCTAGTGCTGCTTCTCAGTTAGCGACGGGATTGGTTCAACTTTAACTTTCTCAAAATTCTCAAAATAAAGGGTCTCTACGTTTGGATGTTTTTGCCTTTTCGTGGACGGCGGCCACCCTTTTACGGGACAGAGTCGAAAATTCATCATTATGCCATCGATGCACATTGGTGTAAGGGACATTTAGTCGCTTGCTTGCTTGTCGCAAAGAAAACTTTAGTTTCTAGCAAGGTGACACTTTGCCTTTTGTTGTGAAAGCGATCTCATTGTGTTTTTTTGTGGCGTTTTGTTGCGGGTGCTTTGTTGCAAAAAAGACCCAGGCAGAGATAGAATTTCTAGCTGAAACGCTCAATAGGTGTGTACTGCCAACACACCGCAAACGGATGTCAGGATATAGCTTCAGGATGAGTCCAGTTGAATACATGTAGTCACGTATGGTTGTTGATGAATAATGGTGCTATATTTTGTTTTATGACCGATTTTTGTTATTTTTGTTTTGCTGATAGCTTTTGGCTTGTACAACATACATATTACATAACAAAGGAAACAAATGTAATTTATAAGAGGAGGTATGATTTTGTGTAAACATTGCTAAATGAAGATAAATTATTCTACTACTGTTTTTATCTAGACAGGGAAAAAACTCAATTTATGCTGGATAATTTCCATCATTTGAGATTAGTAAACACAACTGACAATCTTTCCAAGATTTCAGAGAAATTCGTTCAAGTTTGGCGGAGTTAGACTAAGTTGAAGTTAAGGCGATGTTTAAGGGTGATCCATTTTTTATGAAACAATCTGTAGCTGCGCGCACGCATGGAATGCGGCACTGGGCTGGGCAGTGGAAACCCAGACTCTCGTCCAGCAGATATTTTGATCCCAGACTGGATCCTTGACCAGTCATCGGCCGTTGATGTAACAGTCGTGCATCCGCTTAATTCCAAAAATATACTTGGAGCGAGTGCGTATGTTCAAGCTGCAACAGCTACAGCAGAGGACCGCAAAAGGGCTCAGAATGGCGAGAAGTGTGTGGAGCTCGGAAAGACCTGCCTTCCATTCGGATTAACCATTTATGGTGGTTATGGAGAAGAAGCATCCAGTTTCATCCACAGAATATCACAGCAGCTGTCGCTCCAAACCAGTGCTGGTCACTATGTGGACGAATATCGTTGTCCTTGATAAGGAGTAGCGCATTGTCGATCCTGAAGAGATCGAGTTATACTGCGAACAGCACGGACCAGCAGTGATTTTATCCCTCTTCGTTGGAGATGATTTCCTTATGTTAGATATACAGATTACTTGAACTTTTAGGTACGTAGGACATTTTTCTACATCAGTTTGTTTTTTTATTGCCAAATATAGTTTTCAGGAGTTGAAGACCTGGAGTTGACCTGTAGGAGTCGGGAACAATTAGCTTGTCAAACTTGTCATCAATTTTTCATTTCAGTGAGTGTCCCAAGACCGAGCGGGAGTGTTGCTGTACTTGTAGAACGTCCATCAAATTTATCGTGTGCAGTTAGCTTTTCAAACAATTGTCCACGGTCCACTGTCAAATGTTCGGGTAGTAGGTCCTAGGTTGCATTGAAATCCATCGCTGATTGCATCACTAAACTCCACGTGATATGTGAACTATCTCTTGTAGTGAAACTATTCAAGATCTGGAATAATTTCACAATAGATAGGCTGAGGAATGCACAATGCTTCCAAAATTCATGCAGGCTAGAATACATGATCCTGGAGACTTTATCTGAGATAAAGTAAGGCTTGAACTGCATGTAATGTATAAGTTGCGGATCATTATTGCGTTTAAAGAACAGTTTGCAATATCTATGTCACAAAACATGCGTGCAGATGCTCTCAAATGATGCTACATTTGCATTAACTTAATGTGGTAGTGATTGACTAAGCAATTTATTCTCGACTGAATGTCGTCAGCGGTTGACATGGTTGTAATTAAATTAACCGGCCGGCCGGCGTGATGAGAAACCGGCCTGCCGCCGGCCGGTCTTCAAAATTTGCGGCCGGCGGCCGATTCCAACCCTGATACGTGTCACTATCTTCTAATATGATTTCACGTGTAGTGAGTAGGTAGTAATTCGAAACATACAATAATTATAAGTAAAAGTCCTTTTTCGCCTTATTTGAAAAAAAACCTCTAATATGAGGTATTAGATTGTGCATAATGGTTCAGTATGAGCATCAACTCCAATTATTCACCAGCATAAAACACTTAATGAAAGCTAGTGATGTGCTATCAAATACAACATTTATAAAGAATTTGAATATTAAATAAAAATCTATTCAACCCTGTGACTCCAAGGACTCGTGGCCATGACTTCAAAATCTTCAAAACCATTTAAGGGTTCAAGTCCGTGAATATGTTTTTCCCAACGTGTCATTGACGAATGGAATTCCCTGCCTCCTGACATTGTGAACTCTACATCACTACCGAGCTTCAAGAAGAACTTGTACAATTTGCTATTTTGAAAACGAACTCTGTTACTTTCCCAGTAGGCCTTCCTGTATATATGATCATCAGTGAATTTGTCGACTGTGTACTTGCTTTGCCTTCATGCACTTATGGGTGTAATAAAATAATAGCATAGAACATTTATCAACTTGCGTGAGTGGAAAAAGTCAAAAGAACAAAAGCACAATTTAAAACCACCTATGGTTGCAAGTGAGTTGCGTTGATGTTTAGGGATGAAATGTCTTTCTTTCAATTGAGGATGCATTGTCCAATTTCTCTTGTTGCAGAAGCGGCTAGTTGCACAGGACATTCGGTCCACATTCTGCGGTGACCATGAAGCATTTATTCCGTTCAATGCTCCACACATAGCAGTGACCAGTCGAAAAAAAGCTGCAAATTTCGCAAAGAACCAAATCAACAGCTTTCCCAACATCAATTACAAGTTAATCAATCCTTTGCAATCAATTTAAGAAAAAATCAATTGCCTGAGTGGACTTCTGGTAAGATGACATCTAGGAAATCTTAACGTTAAAATGTCTGTGACATTTTGTCTGAGTCAGTCAAATATGTTTCATCATTTGATATCTATGGTAGCAATACCGGTGAATCACGCTTTTTCTATTAGTCCAGGTGCTGCTGACACTTTCTTCATAAATTCGCGTACAAAAAGGCTTAATAGCATGGATTTGTATATTTTGAAACGCCGAATACAAAAATCAAAACCTTAAGTATCACAGCCATTCACTTTCGGTTATAGGTAAAGTTAAAGTATTCCCATTGGAATCCAATGGTGAAATTCAAGAAATATTTATGGATTGTGAAACACATGGCGATTTTCGTACATTTTCCTTTGCAGAAAAGAAATTATTATTATCAGAATGCCATGAAATTTGAAACATGGTTGAGTTCAGATCATCAACGTCGATATAAAAGTTGAAGTGAGTCACATGATTCAGTATTTGATGTTTGAGAGTCTCTACAAAATGAGTAAATTTCACGTTTTGACTTAATTTTGGTGATTTTACTTATTATGCAGAGGCTCTCAAACATCAAATACTGAATCATGTGACTCACTCCAACTTTTCTATCGAAGTTGATATTCTGAACTCACTCATGCTTCAAATTTCATGGCATTCTGATAAATAGTTTATTTTCTGCAAAAGAAAATGTACGAAAATTGCCAAGTGTTTCACAATCCATAAATATTTCTTGAATTTTACCATTGGATTCCAATGGGAATACTTTAACCTTACCTATAACCGACAGCGACTGGTTGTGACACTCAAGAATTTGATTTTTGTATTCAACGTTTCAAGATCTACAAATCCATGCTATTAAGCCCTTGTGCTCGAATGTAGGAAGAAAGTGTCAGCAGCACCTGGACTAATAGAAAAAAGCGTATTTCATAGATATTGCTACCATAGATATCAAATGATGTCAGCAGCTCCCGTCCTATATGGTATTCAGATGTTTCATTTATCGATTTCTACGCCTCCTATATCTGTGACAATCTCTTCTTCCACATAGATTCAAAGACTCTTCATTATTCGGTTTCTGTTGTTTCAATTTGTGACATTCTCTTCTTATTCTAAAGGATTTTCGATTTTAATGTTGAAGGAGAATAAAAGACGACATGCAAAGAAGAAACAGTTGATTTCCAGGGCATAGTTAATTACCTACTCGGTTACAAATACGCTTCTAAGTAAACAATGACATTCTAATTTGTTGAAAGAGCAAACAAATATGTTCTCATTCATCGAGTTTTGCGTGTTGACTGCCACGTACTTGGAAATGTAAAATTGAAAGAGGGAACATTTTGCGGGAGATTGTTCACGCTTTGTGAAATCTGATGAATACTGTTGCTGCAATCCGAACATTTCACTTTGAATTCTAATCAATCTATGAGGGAATGAGGAGGACTAGTTGTTGAGAGAGGGAGAGCTCTGAAGAACCTGGGCCGCCTGTGATGTGAAGATTCCAAGCTACGTGCCCGACAGTAACTTACATAGGTGTAGGAACAGTAGCAGTGCAATCTGGATTCGAATGGAAGCCTCTGAGTTCATTGATGTTTAGAATGCGCGCAATCGAGTTTATGTTTCATCACAGTCTGCGTCATTGAAATCTTCAACCGGAGTCATTTGAAACGATAAGTTGGCACATGAATTGAACAACAATGTCCTCTTTTGAATTGCATCCACGTTTTGGAATGCACAACCATGTAAGAGACTATTCACTCTCCTTAAAATGATCCATAGAAATCAAACAATAGTCAATCAGAAATGGCATGTGAATTTATGACATAGGAATCTTGGTGACAAAAATATAGAGGTCTGATTCGTGAGATGAATCATCCAATATGTGAAATTAATCAAATGGTTCCAAAACATTGCATTTGTAAACCTGCGGCTTGAAGAGCGTTATCAGTCCTTATTATGGGACTGCTTCAAATAATTATTCAAATTTCTAAGAATCATATTCTAGCAAGCAAGTCCTGGGATGATTTTCATCGTATGAGAATGGCGAATCTTCTAAAATGGGATCATTGAAAATCAAATTTACCATATAATCCCAGAAAGACATTAATGTTTAGTCTCTTCGGGTGATTTTGATGATAGAAATGCAAATAATAGAATGTGAATGCAATGGCAGCTATCGGGAGTTGCACAATAGAAATTAAAGGTAAATTGATGCAGAAAACGAGACAAAAGTAAAATTAGAATGCCATGCTCAGACATAAACTATGATAATTAATTATTCCTTCCATACCTCAATGATAAAGCGAATAGAAAAATTAACTCCTTAATTGATAAATACAATCTGAAATTCGCGTAGTAAATAAGAACAATAAAACAGTAAAGAATTGTTTTGCTAACCAAAAAAAAACGAATAAGCAAGATAACTGTAAATATTGCCGTATTTTGTCTGATCAGTATAAATTTATCGTTAAGAAGATTATTAGTTATGAATTCACAAGTAAAATACGTAGCGGTAGTTACATTGGTAAATCATCGAGGAACTTAGAAACCAAGACAAAATTAGACAAAGTGCGCATGTCTGTAGTTGAGTGAGTGTTAACGATTTAACGGTTGATATTCAAGACAGTATTGAATGTGAGCTTCAGTCTCCGAGCCAGAATCGACTTTACGAATTGTCGATAACTGACTGACATGTTTAAAGATGCGCGTTTCATCTCATTTGTAAATTCTGTCATTTGCGTTGAAAAAGGTCTGGACCCATGCACTGATACAAATCATGTTTTTGTCTAAAATTCTGGCATAAATCAGGGGACAGATTACTTATATTTTCGAAATAGAATGTTGCTTAAAGCTCTAGACTCTATATACATGTAATTACTCGTATATCCAGAGGACGGCAACTCCTTTGTGTTTAGCCCGATTCTTTAAGTACAAAATGTCGGCAAAAATATGTACCTACAAGCCAAAATGTTTCGATAAACTGCATAACGATCAGATGTATTGTAAAAGAGAGCTGAACGCCTATTGCATACTCTCTCTCACTGAAAGTCTGATCCTGATAGTGTATCAACACTTTGCGGTTTGTGCAAATTTTTAGTGACATTTTTTATTAAAACAAACCGCTTAAACACCAGAGTTGCTTTCTTCTGTACATTCTTGCAATCATCCACCAACACCAAGACATCAACTAATGTATGATTTGAATGACTAAACTTAAAATAAACATTTAATTCCTTTTGACATTCAATGAACTCGGTAGAAAGAAATTTAGTTGCTGGTTTAAGATAAAAATAGGGTTCGCTGTAAAATATGCTGAAGCGGAGCAATTTTGTATATTTACCATTTTCACATGTTTGTTTCAAGCGTTTTCAGTGCTTCATTTTATTAATTTTCAATTTCACTGTTCTACCACGTCACTGCATAGCTTCATTCGTACATCATCGACCCCTGCACAGCATAGTAGGCCGGTCTGTTTTACACAGTAGTATCAATTTATAATGAAATTTTTATTCTCCATTTCTCGGAACCAGAGACTCTGAACGGAGCATGCGCTTAGATCTGGCCACTGAAATGATCGAATTCCCTTCTCTCCCAGATATCTATCTTCTTTGGCATCTCCGTATGCATGACAGGTGATTTCAGGACATGTCTCCGACAACAGAAGTAATTATTTCAATATTTGGATTCAATATTCACTGCCTTGAATAACACATTGATGGGTCCTTTTCTTCCAACTTGATGGCTGTGTAACGCCACGTTGTACACGTCGTAGTGACACATGATTAAACAGCTGCGGAGGAATTGAATGAATTGTCACAATAAGGACCGCAACAATGGTGAACAATCACCCGGAGATTTCAATTGGAATGAGTTCACCTGCAGCTGGATTTGAAGACTTTTGTCCACTCAATGAGATGATGTTCTTACATGAAATCCGTCAGATCGAGTCCAATTGAGTCAATGCTATGTACTTTAGCCTGATGAGTTTTGTTCCTCACAGCTGAAGTAACCGCTTGAAGCATTATAGGCCACGTCTATTAGTCACGCTTGCAGAACTTAAGTTGCAGACTTTCATGTGAGGATATGCATGACTGGAAACTTAAAAACACAATTTAATTTCTGCAGCATCACAGACTTCATACACGGTTACTTCAACCTGGAAGGAATGTTCTATCAAAAATATTAATTGTAATTAATTGAAGGATTAATTGACTTATAAAGATCGTCGAGATAGCAAATTGCAATACCGTAAACCATTTAGAAAAACATCGAGCCGTCACTGATCCTTCTAGATGCTGCCATGCATATCTTATCACTGATTGAATGTTTCCAGAGCTAGGCCTATCACTTTAATTATGATGCAGAAACATACGTCTTATTAGATTAAACAATATTCACGCTAATTAATAATCTCATCTGAGAATTTCATGAAATATGTCTGCTCACAATGCGGTGCCCTACAAGTTTACATATGCGACTTATTAGGTTGGATGTAGCCAACCTATTGGTCTCTTTAAATAGTTGAGGATTTCCAAACCTATTTTCAATCTTCAAACAGTAATGATAAATAATTGCATGCAATTAATTAAGTGTTTTAATGATTGCCTAAGGCCAATTCACAGAAATTAGTTGACTGATGATCGCATCCGCTGATCGCAAATAAA